>PVJN01034209.1:8864-22975 GCA_004026805.1 Lasiurus borealis | reverse complement strand
GATCTCCACTATTTCCTTCCTTCTCCTTACACTGGGCTTTTCTTGTTCCTCTCGTTCCAGCTCTTTGAGTTGTAGGTTTAGGTAATTTATTACCATTGTTTCCTGTTTTTTTGCAGTAGGCTTGTAGGGCTATGAAGTTCCCTCTCAATACTGCCTTCACTGTGTCCCATAAATTTTGTATTGTTGTGTTGTCATTGTCATTTGCTGCCATGATGTTTTTTATTTCTTCCTTTATCTCTCTGGTTACCCAGTCATTGTTTAATAGCATGCTGTTTAGTCTCCATGTGTTTGATTTCTTTCTGTTGTTTTTATTATAGTTGATTTCCAGTTTTATGCCACTGTGGTCTGAGGAAATGCTTGATATGATTTCTATCTTCTTGTATTTGAAGAGACTTTTCTTATGACCCAACATGTGATCTATCTTTGAAAATGACCCATGTGCACTGGAGAAGAATGTATATTCTGTGGCTTTCGGGCGAAATGTTCTGAAGATGTCAATTAATTCCATCTGGTCTAGTGAGTCATTTAGGATTGATGTTTCTTTGCTGATATTTTGTTTAGAGGATTTGTCCAGTGGTGACAGTGGGGTATTAAAGTCTCCTACTCTGATTGTATTGCTGTCAATCTCTCCCTTAATATCCTCCGAGAGTTTTTTTTTTTTTTTTTTTTTTTTTTTTTTTTTTTTTTTTTTTTTTGTATTTCGGTGCTCCTATATTGGGTGCGTATATGTTTACCAGAGTTATTTCTTCTTGTTGGATTGTTCCCTTTAGTATTATGAAGTGGCCTTCTTCATCTCTTATTATGTCCTTCACTTTGACATCTAATTTGTCAGATATAAGTATTGCAACCCCAGCTTTTTTTTCATTTCCATTTGCCTGAAATATCATCTTCCATCTCTTCACCTCAATCTCTGTGCATCTCTTTTCCTTAGGTGGGTTTCTTGCAGAGAGCAGATATATGGATCATGTTTCCTTATCCAATCGTTTACCCTATGTCTTTTGATTGTAGCATTTAATCCGTTTACATTTAAAGTTATTATTGATAAGTACTTATCTGTTGCCATTTTTAATCCTTACCCCCGAGTTCTTTTTTTGCTTCCTCTTTCTTTTTATTACATCAGACCCTTTAACATTTCTTGCTTTGCTGGTTTGGTTGTAATATATTCCCTTAGTCCTTTTTTGTCTGTGAAGCTTTTGATTTCACCTTCAATTTTGATTGAGAGTCTTGCTGGGTACAGTATTCTTGGATTCAGACCCTTCTTTTGCATGACTTTGTATATTTCATTCCATCCCCTTCTGGCCTGATGAGTTTCTGTTGAGAAGTCAGTAGCTAGTCTTATGGGGGTTCCTTTGTAGGTAACTTTCTGTTTCTCTCTGGCTGCTTTTAAGATTCTTACTTTGTCGTCGGTGTTTGCCAATTTAATTAAAATGTGCCTTGGTGTCGGTTTGTTGGGGTTCATTTTGCTTGGGACTCTGAGCTTCTAGTATTTGTGTGGGTTTTTCCTTTCCTATGTTGAGGAAATTTTCTGTCATTATTTCTTCAAACACGTTCTCTAATCCTTGTTCAGTTTCCAGTCTTTCTGGGACCCCAATTATTCGGATGTTGTTGTTTTTTTGTGTCATCCCAAAGTTCCCTTAGGCTCTCCTCTTGCTTTTTAATTTTTTTTCTAGAAGCTGCTGTACTTGGGTATTTTTTCCTACTGTGGCTTCTAGCTCACTGATGCGGTCCTCTGCTTCTTCTAGTCTACTTTTGATGCTTTCTATTGAGTTCTTTAAAGCAGTGATGTCATTTTTTATTTCTTTGTGCATTTCTTCATGCTTCTTCTTCGTTTCCTCTTGGTTCTTACTCAGATTGTCGATTTTGTCTTCCATTCTTTTCATCCACCTTATTATCATTTCTCTGTGCTCTTTCTCTGGCAGGCTTATTTCTGCTTCTATTTTGTTTATTTCCTTTTCTGGTGAAGCCTGCCTTTCTGTCTTATGTGGGCTGTTTCTTTTTCTCCCCATGGTCTTTCTTCTCCGGGTGTCTGGTTATGTAGTTATCTCTCCTACATTGATTGAAAGGCACAAACTACAACACGACTAGGTACAGCACACAAGGCACCGAGTAGAAATGTATTCAAGATGTTAATAATCACAAATAAAGTGACCACTAATGGAAGACAAATTAGGGGTAAGTAGAGAAAGAAGAAGAGGAAAATGATGAAAAAAAAGAAAAGAAAGAAATGCCAAAATCAAATTGGTAGAGCGAGAAAAGGAAAAATAAATAAATGAACACAAAAATAAAATAAAATAAGAAAATAAAAAGGAGAAGAAGGAGAAGAAAAGAGGAAGAGAAAAAAGTCAGAGAGAATAGAAAGTGGGTAAGAGAGAAAAGGGTACAAACTATAGATGTCAGGAGAAAACACCAATAGAACAGTCACTAATGCCAATAATGGTCAGCAACCAGTACCTAGAGATTAATATAAACTGCAAATAGCAACTGGTATCAAAGTAGGTGAGGGAAAAGAGAGGTAAAAAACAAAGCAAGCAAAAAGCATAATAAAACAAGTAGAATAAACTAAAACAATCTCACCAAAATTTTCAAAAAATCGATATAATCACTTTTCAGGCAAATAGCAAGAAAAGGACATCGAGAAAAAACAACTTTTTGGCTAGTGTAGACAAGAAGAGAAAGCTTTGTATGGACTTGGAGTAGGGGATTTGAAATTAGATATATACATGGGGTGAAATTTTAACCAAGTAAAGAGAAAGAATGGGGGGAATCTAAAGTTGGAAAAGGGAAAGAGAAACAAGACAATAAAATGGGGAAAGTTAGGAGGAAAGGTAGAGTTGAGTTGGAGGTTGAAACTGCCATAGGGGGCCTAGCCACTGCTCTACATATTTTGAAACCCTGTCTCAGGATCTACAAGAAACATGTGGATGTCCAGCAAGGGGCAAAACTGGGAAAACAAGAACCTCACCCCCAGTATAACCTATTCTCCTCTCTCATATCACAAGTGAGGCAACTGAGACCCCTACTCTTCCCCCACACCAAAAAAAATAACATCTAGGTCTCAGTTGTATTTCATCTCCAGACCCAGAGAAGGAGCAAAACCAGATAAGGGATGCTGTGGCAGCCTCACGACCAGCTTTTCCCTCTCAAGTGACTCAACAGGATCACTCTTGAGACTTCACCAACCAGTATCTTGGAGAACCCTACAGAATCGAGACCTTTTTAGTGCAGAAAAAAAGGATAACTTGCATATTCCCTCAGGACAAATGCGGCTACTACATCAACAAATCCGGCGTAGTAGAACAGAACTTGCAGACCCTGACCAAGCTAAGTGAAGAGCTACGTGCAAGGCACTCCCGGGACAACTCTCTTTTGGGCTGGCTCCATAGCCCCTTAGCTATCTGGATCCTGCCCATGGTAGGGCTCCTAATTCTCATCTGTGTCTTTTTTTCTCCTAGCCCCTTGCCTCCTCAAATTCATCCATTCCTGGATCCAGGAGATGTCCTGGGTGACTGTAAATAAGTTCCTGCTTCATCCCTACGCTCAGCTGCCCTCTGACCTGCCTCGGTCTGACCCTGGTCTTTAAAAAAAACACCTTTCTCTTTTCTTGAAATTAGCCAGGATGATTTCAGTGTCCCCTATCACCAAAAGGCTGGGATGTTAGGTCAGAGGAAATACAGAAGCCGATGCATGCGATCGATGGTGACACAGATAACAGACTAGTGCACCAGACAGATGGTGACACAAATGCTGGTCCCTTTTTGGAACCCATGATGAACCAGTGCTCCTGGAAGATGGCACAGATATTGGTTCCATTCCTGGAACCCCTTCCCATGATGGAAATTCCACCCATCCTCAGCTCATGGTCCTCCACTCTCACTGAACACTTGTATAAAAAAAGTACCTCAGCTCCCACCCAGCGAGACTTCTCCAGCCTTACCCACAGGACCGGTGAACCTCGCCCTTGAGTGCAAAAATAAACTTCCTTTTGACTGGCCTGGACTCTCTGTCTTTGTTCCCTGCCCCGATAACCTCACACTAGGCTACTACTTAGATGGTTTTCCTGGGTTATTAATCAGGGTGGTTTTAATAAATTACTAATCAGGTGGTCCTCATTTGTTACTAATCTGGATTCTCTCAAGGAATCACTAATCAGGTACTCCTTGTAGGCTACTAATCAATTAATTCATCTTGGGTTACTAATCAGAGTGGTTTCCTGGGTTACTAACCAGATGGTCCTCATTATTTACAAATCAATTTCTGGTGGTCCTTGTGTGTTACTAACCAAATTGTCCTTGGGTGTTACTAATAAATCGTGGGCTACTAATCAGGTGATCCCCATGAGTTACTAATCAATTAGTAGTTGCCCTTGTTGGTTACTAATCATGAGGTCTTTTTAGGTAACTATAAAGATGGTCCCCAGGGCTGGCTAACCAGATGGTTCTCCTTTGTGACTAATCAGGTGGTCTTCATAAGTTAGTTACCTGGTGGTGCTCAGGGATTACTAACCAGGTGGCTCTCATTGGTGACTAATTAGGTGATGCTAGTGGTTAGTAATCCAGTGGCCGTTGGGGGGTTGCTAATCATATGGCTCTCATTGGTGACTAATCTCACAGTACTTGTGAGATACTAATCAATCGGTGATGGGCCTCATGGGCTATTAACCAGTTGGTCTTGTGGGTTAATAATAATGTGGTCCTCCTAGGCTACTAATTATTGGTAATCCTGGGTAATCAGAGTGGTATTTATTGGTTACAAATCAAGTGGTTCTCATGGTTTACTATTCAGGTGGTGCTCATGGATTACTAATCAGAATACACCTTGTGGATTACTAATCATGTGGTTGAATGTGTTACTAATTAGGTGGTCCTCAGGGGTAGCTATCCAGAAGGTTCTCATTGGTGACTAATCAGATGGACTGCATGGCTTACTAAACAGGTGGTCCTTGTGTGTGACTAATCAATCACTGATGGTCCTAATCAGGTGGTCCTCATGAATTACTAATCATGTGGTAGTAGTTAATTTTGGTTATTAATCAAGTGGGTTTTTTTTGGGGGGGTAATTATTAAGGTAGTCCTGAGGACTTACTCATCAGGTGGTTCTTGTTTGTGAATAATTAGGTGGTTTTTGTGGGTTAGTAATCCAGTGGTCCTCAGAGGTTACTAACCAGGTGGCTCTCAGTCACTAATCCAGTGGTCCTTGTCATTTTCTAAGCAAGTGGTCCTCACTGGTTACTAATCACATGTTCCTTCAAGTCTACTAATCAGGGTGGTCCTTGTTGGATACTAATCATGGTAGTTTTCAGGAATTACTAATCAGGGGGTCCTGGTGGGTAACTAATCAGGTATTCCTCATAGGCTAATAATCCCTTTAGTCCTCTTGGATTATGAATCAGAGTGGTCTTCTGGTTTACAAACCAGGTGTTCCTCATTGTTACTAATCAATTAGTGGAGGTCCTCCTCTGTCACTAAGCTGGTTGTCCTTGGGGGTTATTAATCAATCAGTGGTCCTCAGGCATTACTAATCAGGTCGTCCTGATAAACTCCTAATTTGGAAGTCCTCATGGGTTACTAAATGGGTGGTTGGGTATGTTACTAATTAGGTGGTCCTCAGGGATAAGTAAATAGGTGGTCCTCATTGGTGACTAACTGGATGGTCCTCACGGTTTACTAAACTGGTGGCCCTTGTGGGTGACTAACCAGGTGTTTCTTGTGGATTAGTAATCAGTTGTTTCTCAGGGTTACTAAATAAATGGTTCTCATTGGTGACTAATGAGGAGGCCTTCGTGGGGTTGTAATCCTATGGTGCTCAGAGGTTACTAGCCACATGGCTCTGATTGGTGACTAATCTGATGTGTGGTCCTCAGGTGCTACTAACCAGGTAGTCTTGTGGTTTACTAATATTATGGTCCTCTTAGGCTACTAATTAGGTTGTTCTTTTGGGGTTCTAATCAGGGTGGTACTTGTTGGTTACCAAGCAGGGTGGGTCTCATGGGTTACTAATATAGTGGCCCTTGTGGGTTGCTAATCAAGGTAGACCTCAGGGGTTACTAATCACTGTAATCTCCTGCGTTACTAACCAGGTGGTTCTCATTGGTGACTAATCAGGTTGTCCTTGTGGGTTACTAATCTGGTGGTCCTCATGGGTAACTAACTAATCATGTGGTCCTCCTCATCTAGTAATCAGGGTGATCCATGTGGGTTACTAATCAGTATGGTTTTCACGACATTCTAATCAGGTTGTCCTAATTTGTTACTGATCAGGATGGTCCTGGTGGATTAATCAGGTAGTCCTCATAGGTTCCTAATTAGGTGGTTTTTGTGGATTATTAATCAGATGGTGTGGTGTGTTACTAATTAGGTGGTCCTCAGGGGTAAGTAAACAGGTTGTCCTTGTTGTGACTAATCATGTTGTCCTGTTGGATGACAATCAATCAGTGGTGGTCCTTGTGGGTTACTAATCAGGTGGTCCTCATGAGTTACTAATCAATTAGTGCTTTTCCTTGTTAGTTACTAATCAGGTGTCTCTCTTAGTCCTCCTGGTTTACTAACCAGGGTGTTCTTCCTGGGTTAGTAATCAATCGGTGGTGGTCCTCCTGGGTTACTATCCAGGTGGTCCTAGTGGTTTACTAATCAGGTTGTCCTCATGGCATACCAATCAGTTGGTCCCCTACAAAAACCACCTAATCTGGTGGCCTTTCTGGGTTACTAATCAGTGTGTGTGTGTGTGTGTGTGTGTGTGTGTGTGTGTGTGTATACACTAAACATAATGCCTACCTTATTCATACACTACAGTGTTGTTAGCTACAGACATTGTGCTGTATAGACCTGCAGAACCTACCTATCTTGCAAAACCGAAACTTTGTGCCTTCCATTGTCATTTGCTCATTTCTCCCTCACTCAGTCCCTGGCAAGCACTATTTTCCTCTCTGCTTCTATAAGTTTGACTCTTTTAGATTTCACATTTAAGTGAAATGATACAGTATCCTCCTTTCTGTGACTTGTTTTATGTAAATACTAGAGGCCCAATGCACAGAATTTGTGCCTTCCTTTTCCCGGCTGCCAGCATTGGCTTTCCTCTGGCACCTGGAACTTGGGCTTTCCTCACATCCCTGGCTTCTTCTGAAGGACGCCTGGTCTAATTAGCATATTATGCTTTTATTAGTGTAGATGATGCCTTCATGTTCATCCATAGTGTCACAATTGGCAGAATCTCCTTCTTTTGAAGACTGAGTAAAGTTGCACTGCGTGGAGAGAGCACATCATTAGCTGCTCATCCATTGATGGACACAGTTGTTCCCATCTCTTCGCTCTTAAGAATAGTGCTGCAGTGAAATTAGGGGTGCACATGTCTCTTCAAGACAGGGATTTCATTCCCATTGGATAAACACCTAGCAGTGGGTTGTTGGATAACTCATATGGTAGCTCTATTTTTAGTTTTTTTTTTAAATATATTTTATTGATTTTTTACAGAGAGGAAGGGAGAGAGATAGAAAGTCAGAAACATTGATGAGAGAGGGAGACATCAATCAGCCGCCTCCTGCACGCCCCACAGTGGAGATGTGCTCGCAAGCAAGGTACATGCCCCCAACTGGAATTGAACCGAGGACCTTTCAGTCCGCAAGCCGATGCTCTATCCACTGAGCCAAACCAGTCTCGGCTATTTTTAGTTTTTTTGATGAACCTTCATACTGTTTTCCATAAAGGCTGCACCAATTTGCATTGCCATTAACAGGGCACAAGGTTCCCTTTCCTCCACATCCTCACCAATACTCTTTTATTTGTGTGTGTGTGTGTGTGTGTGTTTAAATAACAGCCATCCTGACATCTGGTAGTTTGTTTATTTTTGTTGCCTGCGCTTTTGGTGTCACATCCAAGAAATCACTGGCAAGTCAATGTTAAGGAGTTTTTTCTCTATTTTTTCCTAGGAGTTTTAAGATTTAGAATCTTATGTTTGAGTCTTTAATCTATTTGGAATTGATCTATGTATGATGAAAGATAAAGGTCGAATTTCATTCTTCTGCATGTGGATATCGAATTTTTCCAGCAACTGATCTTGCTGAAGATCAGATGACCACATGCATTGGGTTTATTCTGGGTTCAGTTCTGTCCTGTGTTTGTCCTGCTTCAGGTTCTCTCCCTTGTCCAGGATGTCACACTAAGCTGAATTATTGCTCACTGGCAGGTTCTAGTTCTGATGGTCTCAGGACAATACTACAATATTCGTTACATTTCCCCCTGTAAGCCAGACATTATTGATGAGTGACTTGGGTATATTGAAAATTTTTATTATTTTTTAAAAAGTATATTTTAATGATGTCATAAAGGAGGTGAGAGGGAGAAATAGAAACATCAGTGATGAGAGAGAATCATGGATCTACTGCCTCCTGCATATCCCCCCGCTGGGGATCAAGCCCACAACCCAGGCATGTGCCCTTGACCAGAATCAAACCCTGGACCCTTCCATCCACATCTCTATCCACTGAGTCAAACCAGCCACGGCTATAGCAAATTATTTTAAGTGTATGAACTAGTAATGTCTAGAAGGGTGTCCATAACCTCCCCTTGTTTATGTATTATCTTAAAGAAGAAGACCATACCTTTCAATTAATTCTTAAAGATGTCAATAGTCCAGAAAGTGAGTCTCAAACCAAAGCGTCTTTTAGTACCACTGTGGAGTTTTTAACACCACAACTCTCCAGGTCCAACCCAAGACAGCTAAATCAGAATTCTAGGTATGGGACACAGGTGTCAGTGATTTTAAACACTTAAAAAAAATTTTTTTTTTATTGATTTCAGAGAGGAAGGGAGGAGGAGAGATGAAACATCAATGAGAATCATTGATTGGCTGCCACCTGCTCTTCCCCTCCTGGGGATCAGGCCCACAACCTGGGATGTACCCAGATGGGGAATTGAACCATGACCTTGTGGTTCATAGGTCGGTGCTCAAACCACTGGGCACACTGGCTGGGTAGGCACTAGTGTTGTTAAAGCACCCAGGTGATGTGGGTGTGCAACTGGGGCTGGGAATCACTGTTCTGGATACTCGCTCTCTTTACTGTTACTTGTGCTCTTCACTTTCAATCGCTATTTGTCCTACTTGCTTGTATGAAGACTGTGGGACAGGAAATCACCCTTCGAGGGCAGCTAAGTGCTCTTACCACAACTTTAACTAATTTTAAATTTATTTTTCTCTTGATGCCTCATCTATAAAATTGCTCAACATCAACAGTCATTCCTTAGTAATGAGCATATGTGGGTTTTGATGAAAATAAAATAATACAAATTATACCCATTTTTTTAGGTGGAAATCAAAAGGTGCTCCAGCAAGTAAACAAAGCCCTAGGAGTACAACATAGAAACATTCCAGACAAAATGAACTTCCCGTGCTGGAAAATGACCTTTTGGAGAACATTTCCCAAGTCTTGTTTAGAGGCTCATTTAGAAAATGCAAATGCACTGAGCAAAGATATGTTCTGAACAAAACCATTTTATATATTTAACTTGTACTTTAGACAAGCAATTTGGCTGTTCCTGATATAGCATGGAGGCAACAAGAGAGATTAACACCATTCTTTATAAGCATCAAAGCAAAAGCTGACTACATATGCCAATCTAAGGGTCCATCTGCCTCTTCATAGTGTGTCAGAATAGATTTTGTGATATTCTTCAATTCTACCACAAAGAGGTTAAACTGTGTTTTTATAGAAAACCTTAAACATGATGCAACATAAATTATGTCAGATAAGTAAAGGCACAGATAAAATATATTCTACATTCTTTCTTGGTTTTCTAGAAATACTCTTAATAAAACTTTATTAGTGCTGTGTCCATTGGCTGGACTTTGAGTTCCTGTGTATTTGTAATGTTAATTTTTGTGCTGACTGTGCCCCCAGGATTCATATGCTGAAATTCTGACTCCCAAGATGATGATATTAGGAGGTAGAGCAGTTGGGAGGTCATTGGGTGTCACTCAAAATGGAGGGGCCCTCACAAATGGCCTGCTCCCCTGCAGGCCTGGTCATGACTAACTGCCCTCCCCTGCCAGTGTGGTCACCCCCAACTTCCCTCCCCCGATGGCTTGGTCACTCCTAACTGCCCTTCCCTGCAGGCTTGATTGCCCCAATTGCCCTTCTTTGAAGGCCTGGTTCCTCCTAAATGCCCTCCCCTTCTGGCCATTTTGTGTCCACATGGGGGCAGCCATCTTTGGCCACATAGGGGCAGCAATCTTGCATGTTGGAGTGACAGTCAATTTGCATATTACTCTTTTACTAGATAGGATATGAGACCTGGTGCGTGAATTCATGCATGGCTAGGATCCAGCCAGTCTGGCTAAGGGGAAGGGACATGGGCAGTTGGCCGGCCTGCCTGAAGGTCGAACTCCTGGTCGAGGGGTCAATTTGCCTATTAGCATATTATTATATTGAATATACACTGCATTCAGAGGTCATAATAATCTGGCCACTCAGTGTATAATATACATACCTACACATGATTATACATATACCATACACATGCATGCACATACTATGACATATTATACACACATATAATGCACAAACATATAATTTACACATATACTGTTTGGTATTTGTAAAGGATACAGTGTGTCCTAATTGTTTTTAGTATAGAAATCCCTGCTAGTCTTCTTACTTCCCTTTTACTTAGTTTTCTCTATTACAAGCATTCAAATTTGCAACCCTCAATGAATATTTTTGCGACCCAGCCAATATTAACAGTATGTAGAAAACATTTTAATAAATATTTTGTGACTTTATTTTTACAATCTACTGTTATACATAATTATTAATAACAAAATATAATGTTCCCTAATGACTGATTACTATCATCGTGTTGTATTCATTTCCCTAATGCACCTTATGTGCAGGCACACCATTTCTCTCCACTAATACCAGCAGCGAATATTTTAGCAGCCAATGGCCACATCCTTAGTCTTGGACTGACTTGTTTGGTGAATGCAATAGGAAATATTTCACTTTTGGAGAACAAGAAAAATAGGTTTATTTGGGTTATACTTATTAATTTGTGCACATATTCTGTGTCTGATAAGTAAATGTTCAAGAAAAATCTTAATTTTTATTAAAATGTTCTATTATTTTATGTGAAAGATAACTCATTTATTTCAGCACTTTGTATCCAGCATTTCTCTATGAAATAAACCTACATTTCTATGAAAATTGAAGCTTTTTTTTTTTGTGGCCCACATACACAAATGCCTGTTAGCCTTTGAGTTTGACATGCTCATTGTAAGTAACCTCTGAGCTAATGAAAGATTCCAACCACTTCTGAAAGGTGAGGTGAATTTAATGTCTCTTCCCTTAAAAGAAAAGTAGCTGCTGAAATATTTGAAAATCCCAGAAAATAAATGTCCCAAAATGATGAAATATAAAAATCTTGCTATATACCGAGGAAAGACAATGCTTGGGAAATTGGGGAGACTCCTCGCTGGGAGGTTCCTGTATGTGGCAGCGGCTAAAGGAGGCAGTGGGATCTGGACCTACTTGCTTGCTGAAAGGACTTCAGAGGCTGGCTGCACAGTAAGGGCCTTGCTCACCAGCTGTGCAAGGGCACAGCCAGAAAACACCATGTGGCCTCTTTCTTCGGAAAAATCATACTTTCAACAATAAAGGCTGGCAAGGAGCCAGGGTTTTTATTTTAAACCACAAATCATTTTGTTTTCAAAGATACTTAAAATATCAAATGATAAAACCTGTGTTATATAATCAAGACAATTATCAAGTCAAGCTATGCTATGGAATTCCTGGGTATTCCAGTGAGTAAAGCCTGTGTTGCAGAGGTGATCTGAGCCCAGGAGGAAAAGGGAATCACTCAGAACTATTCAGGAAACGGAAGTGTCTTGGAGCAGTAGCAATTTGTTGGAACAGTGCAGGCAGGCTACTATCACCTGTGTCAGGCAATTGGACGGTGGTGCCACGCTGCTTCTTGGGGACATTCGTGAGCGTGACAAGGTCTGGCACTCCCTCTCATACACTTGCCAATGGAAGAAGGCTGTGACGAAGTGATCTCAGTCACCCAGAGGATGCCACTGAATGAAGAGACTGTTTGCAAATGAAAAGGAAGCCTCACAGGCCTTGGGGAGGAAGCCTCAGTGCCCCTGCTAGTTCCCGTCATAGGAAGAACTCTCCTCTCCTGCAGTTCCTTTCATCCATCTGATGATTAAGTCATAGGAGACAGATGAACTAGACAAAATAGCCAATGTAAATTACATATTCCTGTAGGGCAGTGGTTCTCAACCTTTTTAATGCCATGACTCTTCAATACAGTTCCTCATGTTGTGGTGACCCCCAACCATAAAGTTATTTTCATTGCTACTTCATAACTGCAATTTTGCTGCTGTTATGAATCATAATGTAAATATCTGTGTTTTCTGATGGTCTTAGGCAATCCTGCTAGCGGTTCTCAATCTGTGAGTCATGGCATTAGAAAGGTTGAGAACCACTGCTTTAGGGGGAAGCCCTCCTACATGAGTCAGAGACATAAAGAGAAGTCAAGGCCTAACGTATTCTGAGCTGAGGTGAGGTCAGGCCCCTGGGACCTCAGAGGCAGGAAGGTCATTGAGACCAACAGACAGGCAGATGCTCAGTAACGGGTACTTTTCCTGCCCTGTGGATGGGTCCTGAAGAGTTACTAGTATAGTCAATGGGGACTCTTCCTGTGGCAAAGCCCTAGTTCAAATTATTCTAGGCAGTGAAGGGGACAGGCAGAAGTTTGAGTCCATTGGTCTCAGTTGTCATTATCTCAGAATAAGCCACAGCCCACAGAGACACTGTGGACACCTAAGTTTGAACCCATACACCAAGCATCAAGAACATGAGTTTTTATTTATTTATTTATTTAAGTTTTTACATATATATATATATATATATATATATATATATATATATATATATATATATATTGTGTTACATGTATACATATCTCCCCATTGCCCCCCCTCCCAGGCATACCCGAACCCCCCAGTGTCTGTGTTCATTGGTTATGCTTATATAGATGCATACAAGTCTTTTAGTTGATCTCTTATCTATCCCACCTTTCCTTAAACTTCCTGCAGTCTTTTGACAGTCTGTTTGATGCTTTACTGCTTCTGAGTCTATCCTTTTGTTCATCAGTTTATAATGTTCTTTATTATCCACAAATGAGTGAGATCATGTGGTGTTTCTCCTTCATTGACTGGCTTACTTCAGTAAGCATAAGGCTCCCCAGTTCCATCCAGGTTGCTGCAAATGGTAAGAATTCCTTCTTTTTAATGGCAGCATAGAATTCCATTGTATAGATGTACCATAGTTTTTTTAAAATTAAATCTTTATTATTCAGATTATTACATTTGTTTCTCTTTTTTCCCCTCCATAGCACCCCTCCACCCAGCTCCCACCCCTCCCTCTGGCCTTAGTTCCCTCCCATTTACCTCATCCATAGGTGTATGATTTTTGTCCAGTCTCTCCCTGTACAACCCTTCACCCCTTTCCCCCTGAGAATTATCAGTCCACTCCCTTTCTCTGCTCCTGATTCTATTATATTCTCCAGTTTATTCTGTTGATCAAATTTTTAATTCACTTGATTTTTAGATTCACTTGTTGATAGATATGTATTTGTTCATAATTTTTTGGCTTTTACCTTTTTCTTCTTCCTCTTCTAAAAGAGTAACTTTCAGCATTTCATATAACACTGGTTTGGAGTTGATGAACTCCTTTAGCTTTTTCTTATCTGTGAAGCTCTTTATCTGCCCTTCAATTCTGAATGTTAGCTTTGCTGGATAGATTAATCTTGGTTGTAGGCTCTTGCTATTCACCATGTTGAATATTTCTTGCCACTCCCGTCTGGCCTGCATCGTTTCTGTTGAGAAATCAGCTGACAGTCGTATGGGTGCTCCCTTGTACGTAATAAACTGTTTTTCTCTTGCTGCTTTTAATATTCTCTCTTTGTCTTTTGCTCTTGGTATTTTAATTATGATGTGTCTTGGTGTGGTCCTCTTTGGATTCCTTTTATGTGGGGTTCTGTGTGCTTCCTGGACTTGTAAGTCTATTTCTTTTACCAGATGTGGGAAGTTTTCAGTCATTATTTCTTTAAATAGGTTTT
>PVJN01034208.1:0-22921 GCA_004026805.1 Lasiurus borealis | reverse complement strand
CCTGCATTGAAAGAGAGCGGTCGCCGAAACCAGTTTGGCCACAGAGCGTCAGTCTGTGGACTGAAAGTCCCAGGTTCCATTCCGGTCAAGGGCATGTACCTTGGTTGTGGGCACATCACCAGTAGAGTGCGTGCAAGAGGCAGCTGATCAATGTTTCTAACTCTCTATCCCTCTCCCTTCCTCTCTGTAAAAAAATCAACAAAATATATTTAAAAAGAAAATATATTTAAAAAGAAAAAAAGAAAGAAAGGAAGGAAGGAAGGAAGGAAGGAAGGAAGGAAGGAAGGAAGGAAGAAAGAAAGAAAGCGAGTTGTCCAACTGCCAGTTTAGGCTCGATCCCGTAGGAGATAAATAAGTAAATAGGTATTGATTGATTGATTGATTGATTTGTATGGTGTAAAATTTTTAAACTGGCAGTTGGACATCCCCTGTGTGGTCCAGGATTGGAGAGGGTGCAGGTCAGCCTGAGGGATGCCCCCCTCTAGTATATAGATATAGATATAGATATAGATATAGATATAGATATAGATACAGTCAGAATCCACTTTGATTCAATGCAAAATATGGTTACCCCACCCTGCTGTAAACATGAGTCCAGTATCCTTGCTCCAATCATTGCTTCACCCTTCACTAAGAGCTCTGAACCCACGAATGCACATTTCAGATCCTAGGACCTGACACCCAGTACAAGAAGCAGAGCATCTCAAAGTCTGCCAATGAAAAGATTCTCATTAATGGGTTCCTGGAAGTTAGGATTAGAATAAGATGCCAAGAGAGGATAAGGAAGGAAGGAAACTGCAGAGGTTATTAAGGCAAATACCTCTCAGATAAAAGCTGTACACCTCACGGTGGAGATATTAAAAGATTGTTTACACATTGCACCCCACACTAGTATTTCAAGCAAGAATAATTAACCATAGGGAAGTATCTGTGTTGGAGAATGCTAGCTGTCTTTGAAAGTCCACCTCCCCTCCTTACATAAAGTGTAGATTTTAAGCCAAGTTATAGGCACTGATGGAGAGATTCCACTTCCCAGTCTCCTTTGCAGCTGGCTGTGGCCACATGACTAAGTTCACCAATGGGCCATGAGCAGGAAAGACCTGTGGCTGGCATTTATTTATTTATTTATTTATTTATTTATTTATTTATTTATTTATTTATATGGTGTAAAATTTTTAGACTTAGAATTAGGGAGCTGGACTCAGTTTAGAATGATCCCAATTTTGTTGGCAACATCCAAAACATCATAGTCAAGAGCCAGTCGAATATATGCCTTCTTCTCTCCAACGGGCCTGATCAGGGTGTTGATCTTGACCACATCAGTGTCACAGAGCTTCTTCACAGCCGGTTTGATATGGTGTGTGTTGGCTTTGACATCCCCAATGAGCACAGGTGTATTGCTGGTAGTCAGAGGGAATTTGATGATGGCATAGTGGTCAAGCTTGTTTCTCAGGGGTGCACTCTTCTGAGAATATTTAGGCTGCCTTCGGAGCCTTAGTGTCTTTGGCCATCGGAAGGTGGGTGATATGCGGATCTTCCTTTTTGTGTGGATGTGGATGCCTTTCAGCACTGCTTTCTTTGCCTTCAGAGTTTTTGCTTTGGCTTTAGCTTCTTAGCTTTCGTTGCCATCTTTGTAAAAAAAAAAAAAAAAAAAGCCTGCCTGGTTTACTCTTTAAAAAAGAAATTGTTTCTCTAGACCTTTTCCTTTGCCCCGTCTCCCCACCAGCTGGAAAGTGACATCTTACCTTGAAAATCCCAGATGAAAACATTGCACAGAGGCTAGACTTTTCCGTTTTGAGCACACTTAGTGCCTCAGTGATTTTTATCACAGTGTTCCTAGACCAAAAGAAATAACTGATAGTTCTATGTATTAAGTAGTTTTGTACAAACAACCTAATAAGTATTGAGGTCCCAACAACTTAATGCCAAGATTGTGAAGGGTCTGAGATTTTCTCTTAAGTGTGAGCAAATGAGTTAGCCTGCCACAGTTTCATGGGTGTTGACAAAAGACAGGAGACTCCTGGGTCAGAGACGAAGGAATGTATTACTCATGGCAGGAGCAATAGTCAGTGAGTGTCAGCGTTTGCTCTGGTTTCCTGAGCCCCAGTTCCCATGGGTGTAGTGAAGAGGGCTGCAGGTCACCTGCGCATGCAGCGGGTTGTGTTATAGGATAGGTAACCTGAATCTCAGGTTTCCAAGCTTTGGCAACCTGAACCTTTTGTAATGGGCAGTAAACCTGCTTGGTCTTTGCCCCAGAGAGAGACGTTATTTCTATTATGATAGGCAGTAAGCAGACCTGCTCTTTGTTCCTGAGAGAGTCACTATCTCGGTCTTCCAAGTCTATTAGCTATACAAGCATCCTTGAAAAGATAGTCCGGATCAAAGGCGGTCAGTGTCTCTGCTTACAACATATGCAAAACCATGAGAGAGCTCTATAGATAATCGTCTTCTAATATTTAGTGGCCATCTGCAAAAATTATTATGCACTAATTGGAAAAAAACACCATGTTTCACTTTGCTTTTAAATAACTGTAATCATTTGGTAATGAATGTGCATATCGGTTAGGCATTGCACAACAACTCTAACCTTGGAATCAAATTAGATACCACCCACTCATTCTCTGTTTCACATTCATTTTCTCATAGTACTTATCTTTTAACACAGCAACCACCAAAAGATTAGCTTCACAAAGTTATGATGGCATCAAAAAGCAAGTAGTGCTATCTAATGTTGAAACTGTGAGCTACCTCAAGCTACTAGTTTATGTGGTGTCTGTATATTGAGAATCACTGTTTTCCTCAGACAGTTGACATATCCTATGGGGGCCTCTCGTGTTCACTGAGGATTCCTAGGATACCTTGGTGCATGGTTTGGGAACTGCAGCCCTAAGTACTTAGGGAAGAAGCACTTGATTCTGAATGGCCTTGAATTGTCTTGATAGCTAGACTAAGTGGATTGTTACATCAAAAAAAAAAAATGAACTTCTATCCTCTTTGGTCAAACTAGGGGGAAGGAGAAGAGTTTGCTGCAGTACCAATGGCCTTTATCCTAACTAGTACAATCTCCTATGTAATTTTGACGATATCTTACAAGATAGTATTTGAGAGCATATGTTCTTATATTGTGGAGGGAAAAAAACTATATTCCAGGTGTTTTTTGTTTGTTTGTTTGTTTGTTTGTTTTTGTCTTTCTAACCTTACTCAGTCATGGCTTTAATCAACATTTATTGAGTCCTTACTATGCCCTGGCACCTTTCAAAATTCAAGCCCACTTCTCTGTTCCTTAGTCTCTTTAGCTTCAGGCTTAGCTCTTGACCCTTGAGCCAAACCTAAACCAACCTCTTCCCCATTTAGCAAGAAGGTCTGGAAATTGCATTGATGCTTTACTCCCTGGAGTAGCTGGTGTGCCCAGTAGCTGGTGCGCTTTTGTTGCTGGCTGGGCTTGGGCCTGGACTCAAAAAGGAGAACTTGGGTGAGCTGAACTGAACCACCTGGATCAATCCTTTCTTGCAATCTGGGTAGGACTAAGAAATCTCAGACCAAAAGCCAATCTGACATATCCAATAAGACAGAGACTGTATCCAGAAAAAAAAAGGGTAGGGGGGGGGGGAAAGGCATGCAAGCAGCAAGGTAGAGAGATGGAGAGTACTTGTTTTCACTGCCTAGTGCTGAGCTGGCTTGAATTGCTGTTGGGCTGGTGAGCCCTGTGTGTGTCTGAAAATGGAACAGGCTCTGATCCATCAGTGATTGAAGAGAGAAAAGAGAAGAGGGCTGGACTGGTCTTGGGTAGTGTTAAGAAAAGCAGGTCCTGTGACCACTTACTATTTCTGCAAAGAGAGAGGGGGGGGGAGAGGAGGAAAGAGAGAGAGAGAGATGGGGGGGGGGAGGCGGCCAGGGGCTGGCAGTTTCCACTTCTGCAGCATGGAGAAAAAAGAGAATCCTGAAAGAGCGCCAATTTTTCCACACCCACAATGAGTGACATTTTAATGCACATTTATCGTTAGTGAACTTGGCCCAATAAATGTCCTAGAATTAAGACAATCCATGCCAACTTTTCTTCTGGAGAGAAGAGGAGGAAGATGAATGCCAGGGCAGCTTTGCCTCTCCTACAGCCTATGCTGTATAATACTGTTTTATAGCAGGAAGAATTTATTTAAGCATCTCAGAGAGGTTGAAATAAAACATGTTTTGTAAATAAACTAGAAAATCTATTTTAATCTGAAACCATATTTCTGATTTCAAAAATAAACTGTGATGTTATTGTTTTTAACTTGTAGATTTGCTTAAACTATTATTTTATTGAAAGTAATTGTGATTATTTGATTGAAAGAGAAATATACACATGGTAAATAGGATCAAGCAGCACAGTTCTTAGCTAGTATGATGGGTGAAAAATGCCTGTTTTAACTTGTACTTCTTTTTTTTTTTATCCTCACATGAGGATAAGTTTATTGTTTTTTTAGAGAGAGGAAAGGTGGAGGGGGGAGAGAGAGAGAGAGAGAGAGATTGGTTGCATCCCATATTCACTCCAACCAACAACCGAGGTACCTACCCTAACTGGAATCAAACCCTTAATCTTTTATTGTATGGGACGACATTCCAACATTCCAACCAACTGAGCAATCCAGCCAGATCTTTATTTTTTATACTTCTCTAATGATGAATGAAGTAGAGCAGCATCTCTTCCATACTCTCTAATAAAAGAGTAATATGCAAATTGACCATCACTCAAACACACAAGATGGCTGTTCCCATGTGGACACAACATGACTGCCACAAGATGGCCAGCAGGGGAAAGCAGTTGTGGGTGATCAGGCCATCATGGAAAGGCAGTTGGGAAAGACCAGGCCTGCAGGGGAGGGCAGCTGGGTGGGACTAGACCTGCAGGGGAGGACAGTTACGGGGGACCAGGCCTGGAGGGGAGGGCAGTTAGGGTTGACTGGGCCGGCAGAGGAGGACACTTGGGGAAAGCAATACCAGCAGGGGAGGGCAGGTGAGGGGGACCAGGCCTAAAGGGGAGGGCAGTTAGGAGTGACCAGGCTAGCAGGGGAGGGCAGTTAGGGGCAATTGGGCCGGCAGGGGAGCAGTTAGGCATTGATCAGGCTGGCAAGAGAGTGGTTAGGGGGTGATCAGGATGGCAGGCAGAAGCAGTAGGAGCAATCAGGAGGGCAGGCATGCTAGTCGTTGGGAGCCAGCAGTCCTGGATTGTGAGAGGGATGTCCAAGTGCCCATGGATCGGGCCTAAACAAACAGTTGGACATCTCTCGAGGGGTCCCAGATTGGAGAGGGTGCAGGCTGGACTGAGGGACCACCACTCCCCACCCCCGTGCATGAATTTCGTGCACTGGGCCTTTAGTAGTTTAAAAACTTTTTCTATGAATTTCCTATCACATTCTGTACGCCCCCCACCCTTTTTTTTCCATGTTGCTAGTATTTTTCTTATTGTTTTGTAAGAGTTCTTTTAGCCAAAACCAGTTTGGCTCAGTGGATAGAGTGTCGGCCTTCAGCCTGAAAGGTCCCAGGTTTGATTCTGGTTAAGGGCATGTACCTTGGTTGCAGTCACATCCCCAGTAGGAAGTGTGCAGGAGGCAGCTGACCGATGTTTCTCTCTCATCAATGTTTCTAAGTCTCTATCCCTCTCCCTTCCTCTCTGTAAAAAATCAATAAATATATACATATATTTAAAAAGTGTTCTTTTACATGATGGTAATTAGCATTTTGTTTACCATAACTGTTTTAAGTATTTTTGTGAGGTTTTTTACTTTGTTAAAGGTGTTGTCCCATGTAGAAATTTTAAATCATTTTTTTTTCATGAGCCCAAGTTCACATATCACCTCAAAATTAGCATTTAAAAATAATAAAAGTTTTTAAATATTCCTTTCTAAAATTTTTATTTCTTGGTTTGAGGGAGAGAAATGTCAGTTTGTTTTCCCACTGATTTATGCACTCATTGGTTGCTTCTTGTACATACTTGACTGGAGATTGAACTGGCAACCTTTAAATTTTGGGATGATGCTCTAATCAACTGAGCTACCCCGCCAGGACTTAAATATTGCTTTTGATTTCACTATTTATCTCTTGCTTTCCATCCAAATCATTTTGGATGGATTGTAGACTCCTGTAGATTATTTGAACTCTATAAACCAGTTAAGAGACAAAAAATATAACAACTTTCCCACATGTGGAATAGGAGAACTGGAATTTAGCCTCTGAATAAATCTTGGAACATTAAGAGCTGCTCTGTCCACAAACCATGACCTAGAAAACTCTTCCCACTGGCCTGGGGATGGCGATGTGGCAGCTTGCCTTCTGTCTGAGACTTTGGGTATTAAAAATATATATTGCCAAAACCGGTGTGGCTCAGTGGATAGAGCGTCAGCCTGCACACTGAAGGGTCCCAGGTTCGATTCTGGTCAAGGGCATGTACCTTGGTTGCGGGCACACCTCCAGTGGGGGGCGTGCGGGAGGCAGTTGATCGATGTCTCTCTCCCATTGATGTTTCTAACTTTCTATTTCTCTCCCTTTCTGTCTGTAAAAAATTAATAAAATATATTTAAATATATAAGATATATTTAAATATATATATCACTTGTAAAAAAATCAAAGCCCAGAACTCAGGCTTTATACTGCCTGCATGCAAGGTAATGAATTAATATAAAAACTGTCTGGACCATTAAAACATGTAGAAGTCTGATAAAATCAAACAGGAAACTGCTCAGTAGAGACACTTCACTACCCAGAATTCATGAGAGATTCACAGCAAAAACAGTTTCCACTGACGATAAGTTTACAACCAAAAATTCACACCACATGATTTGATTTGTACCACTCTTAGGAAGAGTTGGCAGCCACAACAAACAAGAGGTTCTCTATTTTAGAATTGGAGGTAGTCAAACAGTCTAAGGATGATGAGGATTTTTTTATATATATATTTTATTGATTTTTGACAGAGAGGAAGAGAGAGGGATAGAGAGTTGGAAACATCGATGAGAGAGAGACATCAATCAGCTGCCTCCTGCATACCCCCTACTGGGGATGTACCCACAACCAAGGAACATGCCCTGGACCAGAATCGAACCTGGGACCTTTCAGTCCCAAGGCCAACTCTCTATTCACTGGGCCGAACCGGTTTCGGCAGATGATAAGAATTTAACTGTTGCTTTTGCATAGCATTTTACATAGCCATGTTATGGGACTGATGTCTCTGCTAACTGGGTTTCTGTGACTTGTAGAGACTCACTGAGTTTATGTAAGTGGGGAAATAAATCACAGCTACCCTTTCAAAACAGGAGCACAGCAGCTATGAATCTGATTAGCTAGGATAATTGAACTCCCTCAAGGTCCCCAGGTTCTCTCTTAGAGTCAGAAATATGGGTTTCAGGTTCTCTCTTAGCGTCAGAAACATGGGTTTCAGCCATCTGCTGCATTGTACCTTTCTCCAAACAAATGTGAGGATTATGATTAGCAAGGAGTCATGATGAGAAAGGAATGGAAGCTTTTTCTCTTTGTGTTTCTACATTATATCAAAGGAAGTGGGGGAGTGTATATTCTAAATTCATTCCTTATTTGGTGAAATGAAAAAAAAATTTTTTTTCTGTGACCTGGAAAGAGAATCAAAACGTATTAGAGATTGATTGCTTGAATCTTATGTGGCTTGAGTGGGGCCTGTGGAGCCAGAATGGTTCTGCTGGAGAGTGAGCAGTTCCTGACAGAGCTGACCAGGCTCTTCCAGAAGTGCCGGCTGTTGGGCAATGTGTTCATCACCCTGAGGAAGTATGATGGCCGAACCAAACCCATTCCAAGGAAGGGTTCAGTGGAGGGCTTTGAGCCCTCAGATAACAAGTGTCTGTTAAGAGCTACTGATGGGAAAAAGATTAGCACAGTGGTGAGCTCCAAAGAAGTGAGTAAGTTTCAGATGGTTTATTCAAACCTATTGAGAGCAAACATGGATGGGCTGAAGAAGAGGGACAAAAAGAGCAAGAGTAAGAAGAGCAAAGCAGCACAGTGAAGGGTTCCAGATTCTCTGCTTTCACCAACTAACCATCAAATTGATGTTTTTCCTTTGGTCTTTACTTTTGGCCACAAAACTAGGTTTCTGGTTCCTCTACATTTGGTTTCATGTGAGATTATGTTCATTTTGGATGGAAGAAGAGCTGTGATGTTTACAGGGTAGTTATAAGAAGCCAGTTTATTTTAGATCTGGCTAATTGGTCTATGTTGCCTACTTGCATATTCCTGGATTTTAGTTAAAGACGCTGCAGGCATCTGTGTGAAGAACAATGCATCACTAAACCTACTATTTATCAGCACTAAAAAAAAAAGTATTATAACTAATGGCTTATTTTTATGTGTGCAAGATGTAGTAGGTGAGAAGTGTGTGATGAATTTTAATCAAACTGTTTATACATGATCTCAAGAAAAAATTTAAAACACATGTATTGTTAATGAATTTTAAGAATTACTTTGAGAGCACCTGACAACTTAATTCAGAAATGAATATTTATTCCACAATAATTATTTATCCTTCAAGCATAAGCCTACTATTAAATTACTCCATGGTTTCCCACACTGGCGTTAAAGGACGAAAATGTTAAGGTGATTACACATGTTGCTGCTGAAATGTTTACGACCCAACTACAGGAGAAGACTTTCAACTTTTCTTCATTAACTGGAGGTAGCTTAAATACATTTGTCTAGTTTTTCAATGACAGAAACTTGAAAACGATTAGGCTTGGCAGGCAAAGCAGATGGCCTTGGAACTGGTCCAAGGTAATGGTTCAGTTGTGGGATCAGAAGGACCAACTTGTTTTTCAGGTTCTGTACCACCCTGTCCATCCCCTCTTGCCCAAGATCCTGGGGTCATTTACACTACGTCTCTGCCCTAGCAGCCCCATCCCCCTGAGCATTTGGAGGTTTACTGAATCTGTTTTCTCTGTAAAAATAAATACATTCATTATTGTAAATATATTTTTTTAAATAAGATACATTTTTAAAATAACTTTTTCATTGGAAAGTACAGGGGCGGGCAAAAATTGGTTAATAACAATAAATAATACAAGAATAAACTATTTCATGTACTCATAACTCTAAACATACTTTTGCCCACCCCTGCATTTTATTAGTGTGCTGAAAGTACTATAAACTTAACCTGTTGTTTTGTTTTTTTTAGAGGCAAGTATTTGTTTTAAAAATAGGTTGCTGCTCAATGTTCATCTTAGGGAACAAGTAAAAAATCGTTGTTAAATTAATCTAGTGGGATACTAATACACACAAAGAAAAGATAAGGACACTTAATTTACAAATATAAAAACCTCTCTGAGATATATTATAAAACAAAACAAAAGCAAAATCACAAGATCTGTGTGTATAAAAATGGAATATTAAGTACCAATGAGAATGAATGAATTACAACTACAACTGTTCATATGAAAGAGTCACACAGCCAAAATGTTGAGGGAAAGAAGCGTACATGGACATATTAAATCTTCCATCTATGGAAGGTATACAGACTGTAAAAGTAACCACACTATTAAGAGTCAGGGTTCCCCTATGTAGAGAAAGTATAAAGACAGAAACAGTATGTTGTCAGAAGAGTGGGGACCCTTGAGGGATGTGTGACTAAGATGGACCCCGAGGGCAGCATGAGGTTCAGGTAACATTGTTTCTTGATTTGAGCGTTGGTGGTAGAAATGTCTTCTGCGTGTGACAATTCACTGAAGTGTGCACTTTTTAATGGATGTTATATTTCAATTAAACTTTTTTTTTTAATGCACATAGGATGCTACCGTTTGTGAGCATCTCTGGAAGTATAAGAAGAAATAAATCACCTCTGTTTCCTGTCAACCAGCCGACTGTATAGTAGGGAGAGAGATGTGGTGGCTGGAGGACAGAACAGGAGGAAATGTTCGCATCATACTCCTTTGTACTCTGTGACTTTTGAATCATTTTAAATGAACCTATTCAAAATATTAACCTTTTTCTGAGAGTAGTTTTTTTTTAATTTCTTATCTGAGGAGTGAAGATATTTTTCCATTGATTTTTTTTTTAACAGAAAGTGAAATGGGGGGAGGGGAGAGAGGAAAGAGAGAGAGAGGGAGAAGAAACATCAATGCGAGAGAGACACATCAATTGGTTGCTCCCACACACACCTGATCGGGAGTAGGATTGAACCTGCAACCCAGGAACGTGCCCTTGACTGGGAATCAAACCCATGACCCTGAGGTGCACAGTCTGGTGCTCTAACCACTGAGCTGCCAGCCAGGGACCTGATAGTGTTTTTAAAAATTACTTTTAAGAGTAATTTTCCATTGAGCATGCTGCCCAGTGCAATCATGTTTTTATAAATATTTTATTTAGAAATTTTCTAGAGCATCCAGAAGTGCATCGCCATAAACTGTAGCTTTGGGTACTTTTATGTACAAACTACTACACTGTGAGGTAACCGTTCTCCAGATGAAGAACACACTACAGTACAAATTGTCAACATAAAAAAAGATTTTTACAGCAGAGTCTTCAGCATCTTGTTGAAGGTGAGGAAGAGAGTATTTTAGAGAATGAAGACTGTTACAAAAAGCTGAAGAGCAATTGGGATGCAGTTTGTAATGGAATTACATAGAAGGAATAAATGGTGATGGAAAAATAAAATATAAAATAAATAGAAATTTAAAAAGACAAGATGCTACCCCCCAAAAAATATGCAGTTGGCAGACAGTGACAGCAGGTTCCACCGCACCCCATATACTATGTTTCAGTGATTTTGATGTGTATATTTTCCATGTTTTAATGACTCACTATGTCTTATTATCACTGTTGACCAGATAGTGGATGTGAAATTGTCATTGTCTCCACATGCATATCAATAATTGAAGAATGAATGTCACTGGATTGGAAGGAGATCCTGAAGATAGTAGTTGACCATTCTTTTTAAAAATACATTGTTGCCTCTCCAGCCGGCATGGCTCAGTGGTTGAGCATCAACCTCTGAATCAAGAGGTCACGGTTCAATTCCCGGTCAGGGCACATGCCTGGGTTGTGGGCTCGATCCCCGATGTGGGGTGTGCAGGAGGCAGCCAATCAGTGATTCTCTATCAATGTTAATGTTTCTATCTCTTTCCCTTCCTCTCTGAAATAAAGGGGAAAAAAAAGATTAAAAAATGCATTGTTGGTGGTCTTAATGGCACAGAGAGGAATACTGTATCGAAAAACCTGAGTGTGACTGAGCCAGACTTAGTGTGAACTTTTTAGATGAATTTAAATTAGTTTTTCACGTATTCCTTATTATGTCTAACGAAGAGCTATAATAAAACTCTTTATCTAAATTTAAAAATGTTTAAAGAATTTTATTTTATGTCCTCTAAAAAGAAAAGCTTGTCCTGTTCTCCATATGCATTTGAACCTATTGGTAACCTTGGCAGACAAGTTCTATACATGTGTGTATGAATGCCTGTGAAGCACAGTGTTTCCAATGTGGGTCCAAGCCGCTGGCATTATCAAGGTCACCACATGCTGTGGGTGCTGGTGGGATGGTGTACCTAATCTCCATGACTTCCCAGGAACCTCTCAGAGAGAACTCTCTTTAAAGGGGGAGGAAACCAGACTGAACACATTTGTGCAGACAAGAGACATGATCTCAAGTAGAACTTGGTGGCTCAGCCCAGGATCCCCATAAGTCATGTTGGAGTCCTATGGGGGCAACAAAAAGAGATTTCATTAGAGAACATTCACCCAGCTGAAACAAAACAAAACTCTTGTGGGACCACGGAGAGAATATAAGTAACTGTTTATATTAGTTTCCTGAAGCTGCCGTAAAAAAATTACCACAACCTGGGTAGCTTAACACCACAAAAGTTTCTTGTCTCACAGTTCCGGAGGCCAGAGGTCTGAATCAAGATGTCAGCAGGACTTCATGTTCTCTGGAGGCCCTGGGGGGCAATACATTCCTCGTCTCTTCCATCTTCTGAAGGCAGCCCCGGTATTTCTGGGTTTGTGGCCACATCATTCCAAATCTGTCCTCATGTTGCCTTCTCCTCTCTATGTCTGGATGCTTTCCTCTGTGTGTCTGTCTTATAAGGAAACATATGATTGCATTCAGGACCAAGCTGAGCATCTTCTCTCAATATCCTTAACTTGGTCACATCTGCGAAGACTTTTTCCCCAATAAGGTAACATTCACAGATTCCAGGGATTTGATCTGGATATATTTCAGAGGGCCTTTTTTTTTTGGACTACCGTATGACCCCTAATAACAGAGTAAAATCCAAGCGGGGGGCTGGGGGGTAGGAGGTTCCCTCTGCCTACTTGGCCCTGTACTTCAGCAGCATAAGGTAACAGTGCAGGACCCTGGCAGCAGAACCCAGGGATGGAACATTGCAATTGAACTGACTTAACTATAAGGACCCCAGGAAACTCCCTGTGGGCATCCAAATTATTTAAGATGAGGAGCCTGGAGGACTTTGCAGGGAGGAGGATCCTTCATCAGCAGGAGGCGGCAAAAATCCTCTATCGCCTCTTTGAACAGCTTTGTATGTGACAAGATCAGTACACAAAGCCGGGGACCGGCTCAGAGGAGGTACGAAGAGACGCTGTGCCTCTGTTGTAGCTGTCAGTCGGACAGGTAAACGATTCCCGGGGCCCATGCCGGCCTGGGTGTTGCAGCATGTTCTGCCTCAGGGGCAACAGCCGGCCTAGTGCTTGTCTAGGCTTCAGCACCCAACTCCGGGCCACCAGATCCCTCAGGCTGGTGCTGGGACTGGTTTGTATGATCCAGGCTCAGTCTGGGGCCAGTTTCAAAGGTCATCCCTGTGGTTTCTCAAAGCAGCATGGGCTCTGGGAAACAGGGGTGGAATAAAGGCAGAACCCTGACAGTCGGGGTCATGCAGTAGGTACATACTGAGGCGTGGTCCAGCAGACTTCCTGTACCAAGGCCTTGCAGGTAGCCTCAGCATTTCAGTCTGAGAGCTAAGACCAGGGACAGAACGCAGGTAGGGCTAGACGGGACCTGGGCATTGTTAAACACTTTGTGGAGTATCTGTGGGCAAGTCCTGAGATCTCTTAAGTGGAACCTGAGTTTTGTTTTGCTTTGTTTTTAATAAAGTACAAGTTCTGTCATTGTCTTTTTCCCTGCTGGCCTTCCTTACTAACCCACTGCCTGATAAAACCCAACACACCTCCCCCAAACACTCAATTAGTCCGGAGGTTCCAGCCACCTCAGCCATTCCGCTGTCCTGTTAGTGTGAAGCTCCTGACCAGGCCGTGGTTGGGAGTGGGGACAGAGTGAAGTCTGGTATCTCTGGAGCGTTGGGCGTGGCCTTGAAGTTGGAGAGACCATTGCAGCGGAAAGCCTGGGGTGTGGTGCAACTGTCAGGGTAAGACAGGGAGGCGGACGGGTTTATTGCAAAGAGCTAGGTTTTATTTTCTGGGAGCCTGTTCAGCGCTTCACCTGCTGAACCCGAGCTTCTTTTTTCATTTTTAAATATGATTGTTTGTTTTGGGCTCCCGCTTCCTGAAGTATCAGTTTCTGTCAGACCAGTTTGTTAAAAAAGCACTTTGAGCAAATACCAGAGGCCAGGATGAAAGTTAAATAGGGAGACAAAAAAAAAAAAAAAAGTTTTGCTTTTACATAACTTGGAATCATTCCTACTCAGGGTTAAACAAAGTTCTCTTCAGAATCAAGAATGCCCATTGGCCAGAGGGAGTTTCTGACCTGGCAGAGGAAGGGCAATTGCCTTAAAGTTGGAGACACCACCGTTTGATTACAACTATGGGCTTTTAACACACCAAGAAAGAAAATAGAAAAGAATTGTTTGTGCCTTTTGTTATACTCTGGTTATCTTTTGAAAATTTATATAGAAAATTTCTACACTGATTTCTAGTCACAGTGTAATAAGTGAGCTCAATGAAAGACCCTTCCCAGAAAGTTTTATAAAGCTCGGCCCCTGCAGGACCAGGACTAGGGCGAGGCAAATAAGGGATGCCACCAAGCTCAGCAATCAACATTAATAATATGTGGCCCTAGCCAGTTTGGTTCAGTGGATAGAGGTCACCCTGCAGACTGAAGGTTTCTGGGTTCCATTCTAGTCAAGGGCACGTACCTCAGTTGCAGGCTCTTTCCTGGCCCACCCAGGCCCTGGTCAGGGTGAGTGCAAAAGGCAACCAATGGATGTGTTTCTCTTACACTGATGCTTCTCTCTGTCTTTCCCTATCTCTTCCACTCTCTCTGAAAATCAATGGGAAACATATCCTATGGTGAGGATTTTTTTTTAAAAGATTAATAATATGTTGACGCCATATTTTAACAGATTAGAATTAATGTTAAAATCCATAATAAACAAATTATCAAAAAATTAATATATTTTTATTGATTTCAGAGAGGAATGGAGAGGGACAGAGAGATAGAAATATCAATGAAAAGAGAAAATTATCCATCAGGTGCCTACTGTACACCTCAGACTGGGAATAGAGACCACAACCTGGGCATATGCCCTGACCAGAAATCCAACTTGTGACCTCCTGGTTCATAGGTCGATGCACTGAGCCATACCAGCTGCGCCAAATTATCAAAATTCTTCTCTGAGATTCCAGGCCCCTGCATTTGCTTCCAGTGGGGCGGGCTAAGACCACTTCTCTGAGTGAGAGATGGGGAGACATAGGTAACAAGCGCTATGATGTCCTCATCACTCACCACCTTGCTGAAAACGAGCCCATTCTTCTGTCTACACCACACATAAACATCATAGTCTTTTCGAAAGATGATGTTGAAACAAAGGGATATCCACATGCAAATAATTAAATTGGACCCCAACATCACTCTATGTAAATATTAACTCAAAATTGATCAAAGGCCTAAATATAAGAGCTAAAACTATAACTATTTAAAAAAACAAATGCAAACCTTCTTTTTTTATTGTTTAAAGTTTTCCCTGATTGACCCCCCCACCCAGCCATTCCCACCCCCGAGGACAAGCCCCCACCTCCCCAGTGTCTATGTCCATTGGTTATGCTAATATGCAGGCATACAAGTCCTTTAGTTGATCTCTAGCTGCAAATCTTCTTAGTAATGATTTCTATACCTGGTGCCAAAAAACCACAAATGGCAAAAACAAAAAGATTAATTGGACTTCCTAACTTTAGATTTGGCAATGGCTTCTCATAGATGGCCTCCAAAAAACACAAATGACAAAAGAAAAAGTAGATAAATTAAGAACTCTTTTCATGAGTCAAATAACAATGTCACTAAAGTGAAAAGAAAACCCACAGAAAAGAGAAAATATTTGCAAATCATGTATCTGATAAGGGATTTGTATCTAGAATACATAAAGAATTTTTACAACTCAACAACAACAAAAGGCAAATATCTCTATTTAAAAACAGGCAAAGAGCTGAGACCGGTTTGGCTCAGTGGATAGAGCGTCGGCCTGCGGACTGAAAGGTCCCAGGTTTGATTCCGGTTGGGGGCATGTACCTTGGATGCGGGCACATCTCCACTGTGGGGCGTGCAGAAGGTGGCTGATCGATGTCTCATCGATGTTTCTGACTTTCTATCTCTCTCCCTTCCTCTCTGTAAAAAATCAATAAAATATATATTTTAAAAAATAATAAAATAAAATAAAAACAGGCAAAGAATTTGAATAGCTATTTCTCCAAAGAAGATACACAAATGGCCAACAAGCACATGAAAATATGCTCAACATCATTAGTCATTAGGGAAATGCAAATCTAAACCACAACAAGATACCAGGTCACACCCATTAGGATGACCATTATCTAAGAGACAATACCAAATATTGTCTCCCTCCAACTGCCTTCCTCCAAGTATCTCCTTCTTTGAAACATGTACGTTCCAAACTCTAAAGGCTCTATGTTTCCTTAGGAAAACTCAGGCTTTCACTACAAGGAGGAAGCTCACTCCTGGTGTGGTTTATTTCTCCAGTGCATAAAAACTTTCAGTCTCGAAATGTACCTTGTAGTGGATGCTGCCATGTGCCACTAGGCCCCCTTCCTGGAATGAAGAACTTTGTCTCCCAGCCGCTGGAAAGGTGACCAGGAGATTGCTCTCAAATGCCATCCTTCTTTGGGACTGCCTTTGGTAATAAATACTGCCTTGCCCAGACTCAACCTCTCACAAGGGGTAGCCCACATTCAATGCCTGACCAAAACAGGAGCATAAAGGCCAAAACCTCATTCCAATTTGGGGCAACTCTGCAGGACCATTTCAGATCCAGATCTCCCTATGGAGGTGGTTGAAGTCTTTTGCTGGGTCTGCCTCACCATTCAACTTCTCCCTTCATTCAATCCTGCTTTCTCTATGTCCCTTTCATAGGTACTATTTGTCCCAAGAGCATTGTGATCACACACTCACACACACACACACACACACACACACACACACACACACACACTCACACACACAGCTTTAACATGTGCCCAGTTAAACTGATAACATTTACATCTTTGCAAAACATCAAGGGCCATTAAGGGGTACGGAGCTGGGGCCGCTAGCTCCACACAGTCAATGGGGAACAAGATTCTTATACTGGTTCCTTTACCAGTGACTACATTAAATTAAACTGATAACATTTACAATCAGTGGCCGGCAAACTCATTAGTCAACAGAGCCAAATATCAACAGTACAACAGTTGAAATTTCTTTTGAGAGCCAAATTTTTTAAACTTAAACTTCTTCTAACACCACTTCTTCAAAATAGACTCGCCCAGGCTGTGGTATTTTGTGGAAGAGCCACACTCAAAAGACCAAAGAATCCCATGTGGCTCATGAGCCACAGTTTGCAGACCATGGACCTATACTACAATGGAAGCATTTCTCTTTCAACAGCTCTTCTCATCTAGGTCTACATTATCAGGAGAGAAACACTTTCCTCATTCTTTGGGAAAGAATTCTGTCCTCATCTGTAAAGGGGAATAACTAATCGTCAAGCGTTTGCAGATGCAGCGAGTGTGTGTGTGTGAAGGCACACAGAGCCGTGCCCAGCCTGTGGTGAGTGCTGTGCTCACCTGAATAACCGAGCAATGAGAGTATTTCTGAATAGCAGCTCCCTTTGTTACCCCACAACGACGCCATGCCCAGACTTAATGGTTAAGGTTCTGCAGTTTCTCTTTGTGGGAGGAGGGCTGCCAATTCTTTCATCTTCATTTTAAGAGGTTTACCTGCATGTGTGGGAGGGGCTCGTTCCCATAAATGTATCAGAACACTCTCTGTGCTCATATAATAATGCTCATTACATTCTCCCATGATGGGACCTATTGCAACACCATCGTAGAGGATTTGGCCTTGCAAATCTTCAAAAGATATATGATGTTTCTTAAGCTTATTTGTTCATGAAATCCACTCCCTTCCATTGGTTTTCAGTCAAGCCTCAGTATTATTTCTTGAGTCGTGTTCTGTGGAACACATTTTTGGAAACTCTAATTTCTTCACGATGGTTATATTGATTTAGGAGGATATTTTACCCAAACAACAGCAGACTAGAAGTTAACTAGAGCTGATGGCCAGTTCGTAACATGACACTAATAGTCATAACTACTCTTTATTAAGCATCTGTCAGGTGCCAAGCATTGTCTTGAAAGCTTTACAAGCATCACTTCATTTAACTTTCTTAACAGTCCTCTTAGAGATGGTGTTTTAAAGCCCCGTTTTACAGAGCAGGGCATTTAGAAGCAAAAGCATAAAAGAGCTTGCCCATGGTAACAACACAAGTAGTGGAGCCAAGATTCAAATCCAGGTCTGTCTGACTTGAAAGCCCATGAGTTTCTGTTTCTGGTTTGAATACAGTGCTATAAAGGTAGCATTTCTCTTCTTCTCTGCACTGAAATCAGCCAAAAACAACTAAGACGGAGAAACAAATACTCAAAATTATTTTTCCTATATGTTATATGTTATTGGAGAACCGGTGCACAACATTGGTGCACTGGGGGGATGGAGGTCCCTCAGCCCAGCCTGCACCCTTTAGCAGTCCAGGAGCCCTCAAGGGATATCTGACTGAAGGATTAGCACTACCATGGCTCCCGCCACAGCAGCTTCGCCAGCCACCGCAGCTTCACCAGCTGTCAGCCCAGCACTTCTCCTGTGAGAGTGCACTGTCCATTGGGGGGCAGCTCCTGCATTGAGCATCTGCCCCCTGGTGGTCAGTGCATATCATAGCAACCAGTTATTCTGACGTTTGTTCGATTTGCATAGTACTCTTTTATTATATAGGATGTTATATATGTTGTATGTCATTTATCTCTTAATGTTACATGTCAATTATATCTCGATAAAATTAGAAAAATAAAGTAGTTGTTCATTTAAAAAAACAAAAGGAACCATTTGCAATTCTTGAAGCCAAGGTGCAAAACCTAACTCCCTTGCTTGCAATATTGGGGCAAGTGTGCATCTACTGGTACCAAGAATTTCCCTATTCTCTGTTTGGTATTAAAAGACAAAAGTGAGGTTCTTTAGCCATATCTGTGGCAGCACAGAATAGTCTTTGGGTTGTAAAAACTTCACAGCTGCTTATCTTTACTGCTTAGAGAGAAGCAAAACCTAAAGAAGTTCACTTAAAACCCAAATCAAGAGAAATTCCAGCAGGCCTGATGCTTTCCTCACACAAACCTGTAAATAGCTCATCAAGGAAAAATTCATCTCCTTCAATGATGAACAATCTAAAGGAAATGGGCACAGGAAGCCATACAGAGCTGCCTGGCTGGTGTAGTTCAATGCTTGAACATCAACCTATAAATCAGAAGGTCACAGTTCGATTCCAGATGAGGGCATGTGCTTAGATTGCAGGCTCGATCCTGAAGATGGGGCATTCAGAAGGCAGACAACCAATGATTCCCTCTCATCATTGATGTTTCTACCTCTCTCTCCCTCTCCCTTCCTCTCTGAAATTAATAACAATATATATTTTTAAAAACTACACAAATATACTATAAGAGAAAAAGGTGAAAAAGAGCAGGAAATCAAATGATAAAAAAGTATACATACACTGGAATAATGTTGCTATGAAACAGATAATAATTTTTCACCTTGAATTTTAAAAACATAATGAAGCAATTCTTCTATGAAACCGGAACACAAAGCAAACAAGACTAAAACTCAGGAAGGATGCAGTGAGAAGATGGATGAAATGAGCTGGCGGAGCTCAGATGTCAGTGCAAGCCTGGAGACAAAGCTCATGCATTCATCTGCATACAGTAGTAAAACACAACACGGGTGAGGTAAACAGAAGGGAAAATTTGTCCATGAATACCACCAGAACATGATTAGAGGGGAAATTGTGGGCTAGATGAGGTCATCTCTACAAGTCCAAGGTGGTCTGCTGTAGTTTTTGGTCCAGCTTTAGAGCTAACTCTGACTACAACGTTCAACAGATACCATGTATTCAGAGAGCTCAAAGTTAAAAACAATGGAATGTATCAAAGTCTCTCTTACAGATTGTCAACTTATTGCATGGGCAATTTAATTTAAGGGAATCATGCCAAAGAATGATTACTTATAGGTAAATAATTTAGGAGTCCTTAAAACCCTTTACACAGAAACACAAATGTGCACTCCTATGTAGGTAGGTAGATAGATAATAGACACTCACACATATAAATATATACTGTAAACTAAATATATAGGCGTGGGCCTTTTCTATCAGAGACTACAAACAATGCCATATTTCCCTCTCACAGCCAAATTACATTAGCTTAAGCCCTCATTTAGCTTATCTTTGGAGAAGCTAGGTTTATTGTTGTTGTTGTTAACTATGTATTCTATACCAAGTATCACTGGAAATTTCTGGGAAATGTTTATTGGCTTCCAAATCCATTTCAGTTGTTCCATGTCTTCTCAGTAGTGATCACCCCAGCTCAGCACCATCCTGGGCTACTGTTTGCTCTGCCATATCTCTCACCTGGAGGCTCCTAAAATGCCCTCTCTCTGGTTACTGCTGCTTTCCTTTGTACTGCTTCATCCCAACCAGGCCTAAACCCTCTTCCCTTATTTCTACAGAGTGGTAGCTAGAACCAGGCTGTGAAGTTTAACGAAGACTTTCTAAAAGCTGGTGGTTAACATGAAGGAACTGTAACACAGGCCTGGAAACGCCACAGGTTTGGGGACATTCCACAATAGTCCTTTGTGGAACTCTAGCCTGCAATCATGTAGGTGAAGCTCCTATACTTCACTTCTCTGCTGACCCCACAAGGGAGTCTCTACATACATCTTCTCTTTCAAGAGTCCAGGCCCCAGTAGAAGAAGGAATTGCCTACTAACAGCAGTGTGGAACCGCTTCCCAGCAGCCTTGTCTCATTTCCAAGACCTATCTTTTACCAGAATGATTGGCAGCAGAAATGTCCCATTCCCAACAACAGGGAGAGGTAACCTTGCCCTAAGCGAGCCTCACCAGAGGTCCTGGCAATTCACTATTCTATAGGATTCTAGTCTAGCACCAGGTCAAGCATCATAAACTCAATGCAGTTTACTTTTTAGATGTCATTGTATTCAAGAGAACAGCCCTCCAGCTACTTTCAGTCTTGTGTCTTGATCTCCTATGAACAACTATTTGCAAAGCAATATGAATATATACATTTTCCAAAAATAAGAACTAGTATGCCTATACTTTATAATGTGTATACTTTACACACACTTTTCAGGTCAGCTTAGCTCCTTGGACCTTGCATATCAAACATCTACTCTAGAAGATGGTGTGGTATCCAGTCTCCGAAGATAGCCCCCTCCCTCCATGAACTTTATCTCCTGGAGCCCTTCAGTAGCTCTCTCTAACACAAAATCTGGGTTACTCTCATGTCTCATGATTCAATAATCCAATAGATTGTGGCAGAAGTGACATTGTGCCAGTTCTAGGCCTAAGCCTAAAAAAGTCATTGCAGCTTCTACTTTTGAACTTTTGGGAGCCCTGAGCTGCCATTGAAGAAGTTCGGCTACCCTACTAAACAGACCACCTATGGGAGAGGTCATGTAGACAGCGGTCCCAGCCTTCCAGCCATCCCTGCTCCAAACATATGTGAATGATGCCATTCTGAGGGTTCCAGCCGGGCCACTCTTTGACTACAGCTGCTTGGAGTCCATTGTTATGCAACTATAGATAGCTGAAACAGAGCTTGTGTCTTACGTGAAATTCAAAGGAAAAAAAAAATCTAACCCAGAGACAACTGTCTTGCTTTCATCTCTTATCTACTTAAAATTGCATAATTGTTTCTCTTTCCATATTTCAAATACGTTAGGGCCAGTTTATGGTTAAGGTTCCAGCTTCAAGTATCATTGCTTTCTTATCCCCTTAGCAGACTTTGTATAGTTCAGAGCCTGCGCAGGAGAGCATGGCCCTGAAAGTAGGGCACAGGGAAATCTCTTTCCTCCTTCTGTGCTTAACTCCAAGGGTTATGGCCCTTCTCTATTACAGTAAGAGAAGCCCACTTAGGAAAGAGCACGTATTACATTAAAAGTTTTGCAAGTATACTTACAAATAATATTCATAATGTAGAGCATGGTGACTATATTAATAATAGTGTGTTGCATATTTGGAATTTGCTAAGAGAGTAGATTTTAAAAGTTCTTATCACAAGAAGACAGATTTTGTAACATGGTCATGGATGTTAACTAACCTTATTGTGATGATCATTTAGCAATATATGCAAATATCGAATCATTTTATTGTATTCCTGAAACTAACATAACATATGTCAGTTATACCTCATTTTTTAAAAAGGAATCAATGCAATAACATATAAGATATTCCACCTCACTAATAAAGTATGCATATTAAAATATCGAGATCATTTTTCACATAACATATTGGCAGAGATCCCAAAGGCAGATGATACTTGGTGCTGGTGAGGAAAACAGGCCTAATATACTGTGGATGGATTTTTTTTTTAAACTTTCGCAAATATTAAAAAAAGAAAGAATAGAAACACACATATCAATATATTAAGCTAGAGCCCCCAGTTGGTATGACTCAGCAACTGAGTGTTGACTCTTGAACTGGGAGGTCACAGTTTGATTCCAGTCAGGATACATGCCAATAGGGGTCGTGCAGAAGGCAGCCTATCAATGATTTTCATCATTGATGTATCTATCCCTGTCACTCTCTCCCTTGCTCTCTCTGAAATCAATAAAAAATATTTAAAAATATTAAGCTAGAGATATTGTTATGAAATAAAATGTAAATGCAGCAGAATGGAGTATACCGTTTCCCCAAAAATAAGACAGTGTCTTATATTAATTTTTGCTCCCAAAGATGCGCTAGGTCTTTTTTTTTAATTAAATCTTTATTATTCAGATTATTACATTTGTTTCTCTTTTTCCCCTCCATAGCTTCCCTCAACCTGGCTCTCACCCTTCCCTCTACCCTTAACTCCCTCCCGTTGACCTCATCCATAGGTGTATGATTTTTGTCCAGTCTCTCCTTGTAAACCCCTTTACCCCTGAGAATTATCAGTATACTCCCTTTCCGTGCTCCTGATTCTATTATATTCACAAGTTTATTCTGTTGATCAAATTTTTAATTCACTTAATTTTTAGATTTACTTGTTGATAGATATGTATTTGTTGTTCATAATTTTTTGGCTTTTACCTTTTTCTTCTTCCTCTTCTAAAAGAGTACTCTTCAGCATTTCATATAATACAGGTTTGGAGTTGATGAACTCCTTTAGCTTTTTCTTATCTGTGAAGCTCTTTATCTGCCCTTCAATTCTGAATGTTAGCTTTGCTGGATAGATTATTCTTGGTTGTAGGTTCTTGCTATTCATCACGTTGAATATTTCTTGCCACTCCCGTCTGGCCTGCATTGTTTCTGTTGAGAAATCAGCTGACAGTTGTATGGGTGCTCCCTTGTAGGTAATGAACTGTTTTTCTCTTGCTGCTTTTAATATTCTCTCTTTGTCTTTTGCTCTTGGTATTTTAATTATGATGTGTCTTGGT
>PVJN01034207.1:0-22922 GCA_004026805.1 Lasiurus borealis | reverse complement strand
AAGAAGAAGGCTTTCTATGCTCCCAATAGAATGGCTTTCACTTACCAAGGCTAATCTAGCTATGACCAAGGCTGAATTTCTGATGTGTCTCTATTCTTTAAAGAGACCAACCAACCACTGAAAAGTTGACTACATTGGGTGTCTTCTATTCTGGAAGCCCTAATGGTTTGTTCTCACAGCAATAGATGACTGTTCTAAATGTAAGTTTATCTTTATTGCCCATTTAGTCACCACCATTCAGGTACTTTCAGGGTACCTTATCCACCTGCATGAAATCCTATCTATACTAATAAGAAGGTAATATGATAATTAGACCGGATAGATTGGATGTCTTCTGAACGTCCTTCCTGACAAAGCCAGAAGCGTGGCCAGCCTGCAAACTTCCCACTAGGTTGCTGGCCCCTCACCCAGGCTTGTCCCACCACCAGTGGGGACCCCCACCCCAATCAGGGGTATGGCTGGCCTTCAAAGCCCCAGCAACCCAAAGCCCAGGCCAGCCCCTCCTCCCCCCCAGCAGGGACCTGCCACCCCAAGCCATGGGTCTCCTTTAAGGTAGACCAGCCAGCCCCCTCCCAAGCACCAGGCCTCTATCCCATTTAATAAAAGGGTAATATGCAAATTGACCCTAATAGCAGAGCGACCAGAATAACTGCTGCACCAAACACTATGAGGCGCACTGACCACCTCTTGGTCCCTTTCCCCAGCTGGCAGGCTCCGATTGCCAGATGGTCACTAGCAGCGGAGGTGGGGCCAGAAAGCAGGCAGGAACAGCTAATCTCTCAGTCCTTTCCCTTGGCTGTCAGGCACCCATCATCTGATGGTGAACAGGGAACTGGGGGTGGGTGGCAGTGTGGGGGAGGGCCAGCTGCGGGCAGCCGGGGAAGATGGTCCTGATTGCATGCTAGGCCTAGGGACCATACCCATGCAAGAATTTTATGTGCTGGGTCTCTAGTCTATATATAAAAGCCTAAGCAACCATTCGACCATTCAACTGGTAGCTATGATGCACACTGACCACCAGGGAGTAGATGCTCAATGCACAGGCATGGAAAGCATGGAGAGACTGATGAATCTCAGAGGGAAGGGGAGAGGGGAAATGTGGGAAGAGATTAACCAAAGATCTTACATGCATTTTAGAGGCCTGGTGCATGGATTCAAGCACCAATGGGGTCCCTCTGCCTGGCCTGTGGGGATTGGGCTGAAACCGGCAGTCCAACATCAATTGAAGGGCTCCAGATTTCGACAGGGTGCAAGCCTGGCTGAGGGACCCCACCAGTGCACAAATCCATACACCAGGCCTCTAGTAGTACAGAAAATCCCCAATGTGAACCTACTTCACAAAGAGATGCAATGTCCATGGGGTCTATATGTTGTATCAAATACTATCCCATCCAGAAGCTACCAGGTGGATAGAGTGCTAGAATGACCTGGTGAATATAGAGTTGAATCATCTCCACAGAGGCAATACTCTGGAAGTGTACAATGTTATGCATCAGGTGTACCAGAGGGTCCTATGGCAGCATTATCACTGATAGGGAAATTCCTGGGTCTGCGAACTTGCTTTCTAGCGAGGTTAGGAAACAGACATGATGTTTATCATTAGTCACATTGACCCACTTCCTGTTCTTGCAATTCTGGGCTCTCTAAGGTAGAGATCCAGTTCTCTACATACTATTCCCAGAGAAAAGCCACCCATATTCCCATTCCCTTTTGTATGTTTACATTTATTTTTTTCTGTGAGACTATTAGACATAAATATAAAAACCACCTGGGTAATCATTTAGTTTTATCTTCTCTTGGGACACCTTAAAGGTCTCTTCCAGGAACTAATTTCTTGTATTAGGAATTATGGGGCAATAGTTAGCTGTAAGGAGTAAGGGGGGATACTGACTTCATCTTTATGCTGTACTCCATGTCATGTCTCTGGATTGTCTCTTTAGCCCCAGAAAGTCGCAAATCAGGAAGCTATGGATTCAACAGCTCTGCTTGTGTATACAGTGGCCCCATTCCTTGAACAGAAGGCTTGAGGCTTATATGCTTCGGCAGAAAGAACAGCGCTGGCCACATCAAAGCTACCAAACATACATCTGCTGTATTGACTGAGCTAAACTGGATTAGGTGGTGTTGCCAAGAAGAGATTGCCTTCAACATTTCAGTAAATGATTCCGAGCCATTGTTTAGTCATTCTTGTTACAAATATGAATTAAATCATGCAGTGATTTGGCATTTTCAATGAGTTTTCTTTTGAACCAGAGATTCAATGGGAAATTATTTTTCAGTGGAAAGAAAGCACTTTAGTCAAGCGTGGGGGCAGCTCCCATAGTGACATGTGATAGTATGTGTTTCCTTTGGTGTTTAAACATTTCTTCTGAGAAAAAAATAACTCGAGCAAAGCTTTAAAAAAATCCACTAAGCTCCAGAGAATAGTTTACAGACAACTGAATTATGTGCATCTTTGAATCCACAAGTTCAAGCTCTCCTGACTCGGCGGCTTCCAGTTGACACCTTCTGTGAAGCTCGGTCTGTGCTGCATTTTCTCATCGGGAGGCTCAGCTATCTTAGTTTCAGGGTCATTTGAATCACATAGTTAACCTGATTCTTTTTTCATTTTCCAAAATATCAAAATTAGGGCCTATTTTTTAAGAAGGGGGAAAAAAAATCTGGCTTCAGTTGTCAGTTTCCTCTGTTCTGTCAAGATTAGACTAGTAGTTCTGAATAATTCTGGCTCATTTTCTCAAGGGACTAGGCCTGAAATAATCCAGTGTTTATTTTTATACAAATTCTCACAGTACTACAACATTTTAGTAACTTCCTGGGATGTTTCTAGTTTTTCACAGGCCAAAAGGCCATTCTCAGAGGTAGCTCCTTCATGTAAACCTAAAAATGGCACTTTCCCACATTATAGTTTATCAGGAAGTTTAAAGTTCAATAGTCCTCCTCTCTTTTCTTTTTCGTCACAGAGAAAGGAAAAAATAAGGGGCAGTTCCAGCATGTTTGCTCATTCGACCATGGTCATTCCATTTCAGTGTTTGGGAACCTGGGAAAGAGGCAGGGAGTCTGTAGTGTATCTTGGCTGAGAAATGGCTGGACTGGGAAACAGGACTCTCTGTCATTCCCTGTGTCACTCTCTGTGTGACCCTGACCTCTTCCCAGCATTCCTGACCCCACCTCTCAGTTGGGGAAAATGATGCTCGTCAAGTAACCCTCACAACATTCTCACAAAGTCATGAGATACTGTGCTGAAAAAGGGGAATCATGTTTGGAAGGCCAGCTCTATATTCTGCAAAACTGGGTCTCAACCTGCCTTTTTGGATTTGCCCTCTCCTACGTGTTCTCAGGAACCCTGGCTTTCAGTCCTGCTTGGTGGTGGACTTGCTGTCTGGCTACATAATGCACAGTTCTGTACCTCTATACCTTTTCTCATTGTCTGCTACTTCTGTTCTCTGCCCTTTTTAAGTGAAGTTCAAACCCAGTTCTTCAGTTCAGCCTAACCTTTTCCTTTTTCAAAAAACCATGTATTTTTTCACTTTATATGTCTTGTGCATGCAGTTTCTTGCTGCTGCATCTCTAGAATGCATTATACAAATATTTTGGTATTCTTTATCTCTTCTAATGAAGGTTATGTGCTAAACATACTCAAATATATGTTTAATTGACCAAACAATCTTTACATCAGCCCCCTAGCATTTCAAGTTGGTTTTAACGACATTGTGGATGCACCAAAATGTGGTCATGATATGTGTATTCACTTACAAAATGGTAGAAAAATCTTTTTAAAATGTTTAGGTATAAACATGTTTAGAGTGTTAAATTCAATCCTAGAAGGCAAAAACCAGTCAGTTGTACCAGGTCCAGAGCTATATTTAAGTTTATTGTTTCATAAATCTGGTCTATTTCAGTGTATTGTTCTCTGTACAAGGTCTCTCTGCAACCGTGCATTATAATAGACTGTTGCCAGCATTCTCAAAGTTTCAGAGATGGATTCTTGATTACTTGCTTCCTGCCCCAGGGATTCTTGCTGCTAGGATTGTCATTAAACAAAGCAAGCCTCCCTGGCATTGTATTCTGACAAACAATTTGCACCTTTGTAAACTGATTAACGGAATGAGTTTGTTTTGATAATTGATCCTTGACTTGCATTTTAAAGGACAGCAAAATTTTAGAGGATTTCTATATTTGTTACAAATGCTTTTTTTGGAATATTAAAAATATTTTAGGAACTCTAGTTAAAAAAAAAAGGAACATCAAAAATAAATTAAGACTGGAGACTGATTTCAGTTACGGATCTGAATTAACAAAGTGACCAGCCCAGCTCCAGACTTTATCTTTCTAACTATCCAAGGGTAGTTCATTTCACTTTGATTTATAAAACTAGCAAACATATTTTTGAAAAGAAAGTGAAGAATTTAATATTCTTAATTATACCAACTGAAAAACAACCCAAAGTGAACGATGGAATTTTGGCTCAGAGGCAACGGCCCATATGCAGTATAGCACACAGAGCAAACTTCATAATCTTACATATTATTCCTGTGAACTAGTCTGTATGAAGACCAACATAGGAATTTTTGTTGATTAACTGGGTTAAAAATGCTCCATATTGACAACTGTTCTTCATTTCATGCTCCAAGTCAATAATTCTGTCAGTCATGCAGCCTTTGGCAAGAAGGAAAGTCTCTCCCAATAAATCTATTGTAATCACAGCATAATTTGACAGCTATTCCACTGTTTTCTAGTATTTAATTACATTTTTCGTTAAGTTTTTTTTTTAAAGAGCTTAGGGAAAATTCAGACAAATATCAACAGGTGTCAAAGAGTTTGAAATAAAAAAGAGAAGCTAGAATAAGAGGGAGGATTAGGAATAGTAACTGATACACTTAGCTTAGGTGGAGATCTGGGTGACTGTTTTGGTGGCCTAATGAAATCTAGTGTTTAGTTGTTATTGGTAAAAAATATTAAATATATATACTTACATATAGCCACAGTGGAATATTTTTAAAGTCATCAAGAGTTGACACTGTGACACTAGCCCTTATATTAAAAAGACTACTTTTTCCACTGTTTTGTGAGTCTAGGACTGGAATCATATTCAACAGTAGCGAGGAAACATAACTAAATATAGTTGTCAATAGACTTAAGATGACAAACACTATACCACGCAAAAATTTTATTTCCAATATTTTTGGAGGCACCAAAAAGAGGAAAAGAGTAGATTTTCAGTCCACACAATTTAGCATTTTTGTAAGGTCTGGAAACCCATGATTCTAGCATCTTGAACTCATATAATTTCCCTAGGAAATGGCCAGAGATGGATTTTTGATATTTCTCATTTAAACTCTTTACAAGCATTTTTTCCTATTACTCAGGTAGTAGCCCTTTAGGCATTACTGGAGAAAGCAGAGTGAAAATAATATATGTTCTTAACTGGTTAATGAAAAATTGAGATAAACAGAAGAGTTGCTTAAATATAGATTTTTCTCCTCACATAATGTCTCATTAAAATGCTTTTAATATTCTGTATTCTGATTTTCCTTGAAGGAAATATTGTTCTACAAAATTCCAATGAGACATGCTAAAAATAATGTCTGTGACAGAAATGTTAATTTCCTATCTAAATAATTAAATTTAAAACTATTGCATTTTATATTTTAAAAAGATCATTAGATCCTTTCCCTTAAGGGAAAACTGAGACCCAGAGAGCATAAAAAAAACTTGCCCAAAGTCACAGAACTAATGATTGATAGTCGGGGTTGGGTAGAAGGCAAATTACTTATCTCGACTCTATTTTTCTTTCCATTTTGCTGAGCCATCACAGCTTGCTTGAAAGTCTGCCTTCTTTTTTCCACTGCAAGTGGGGCGTCTTGATGAAGTCTGCATATAGGACTTGCAGTGCAGTAACTTAGTAGAATGGTAGCTGCCACGTAGGAATACGGTAGACTAGATTTAGATTGTGGAATTTCTACTTAGTAGAAATTTATTCTATGCAGGTTACAAATTGTGTAAGAACTGTAAAATGCAAGATTAGAATGTTTTTGTTCTAGGGAATCCCAAAACATGACAGGCTTTATATAAATTATGAAATAAATCAAGTTTTCTGTTAAATCTTCAGCTTTTCCATTTAATATCATTCATTTCACCATCTCTGTAGTATCTTTGATGTGGGATATACTCCCCAATTATTTTCATTTGATTATGTCGTTTTTAAATCTAGATAATATCAATCATTTTTAATTTATTTTGAATTTGAATAAATATGCTACTTCTCCTTAGAGTATTTATATTATGACATTTTCTTATAAAAGGCCATGTTTCCCATTATAAAAATGAATTTGGGCTCTAATTATGAGATTAAAAATAAAGTTTTATTTATGAGAAGAGTATTTTCTGTTCCCTTGATATCATGCAACCTATGCACTTGCCTACTCTTATTTTTCTGCCACCTTAAGACTTATTTTTTGGCATTTGTTTCCTAGAACAATAACCATTGGTGTCAGCATTTGTAAAAAAAAAAAAAAGTCGTTAACATGATTTTTCATTAGATTCAGTTAAATTCATGAGCATTTATTAATCTACTCTGTATAGGTATTATGCTTAATAGTATGAGGAAGAGAAACATGAGTAAGACATTAGACTATCCAGAAAGATCTTGAATATTCTACAGTATATATTTTTTGGTAAAATTGTGGCTTGAACAAATTTTCTAGTTTTGTGATGAAAAACACAGTTCTTGGTTCTTTTCTACAAATTCCATTTACAACTGATACAAGTTTGCGTTTTATTTGAAACCCATTTGCCGTATCTATTGGATAGCATAGTGAAGCAATTCTCAAACTTTTGGAGTTCAGGAACTGTTTATAGTTTTAAAAATTATTGAGGACCAAAAAGGCATTTATTTTTTGTGACTAATACATTATATAACAGTATATACCATATTAGAAATTAAAGCTGGGAAAACTTAAAACTATTTATTAATTCATTTGAAAAATAACATTAATGTCATTACTTTATATAAATATAAAGCTTTGAATTTGTTGTTGTTGTTGTTAATCCTCATCCAAGGATATTTTTCCATTGACTTTCAGAGGGAGTGAAAGGGAGGGAGAGAGACACACGGAGAGGCATATCAATTGGTTGCTTCCTGCACATGCCCCAACTAGGGCCTGGTTCAAGCCTGAAACTGAAGCATGTGCCCTTGACCAGAAATGGACCCTGGATGCTTCAGTTTGCAGACAGATGCGCTATATACTGAGCCATACTGGTTAGGGCTTAAGTAACAACATATTTTTATGAAAAAATATTTACATTTACCAACACATATATTTTTAATGAGAATAATGGCATTACTTTAACTATTTATAAATATCTTCAATGTTCAATTTCATGAAAATCATATCTGCTTCTGCATCCAATATGTTATTATATGTTGTTATGGTTAAGTAATATTAAGAAAGTCTAGTCTCATGCATATATATATTGCTACAAAAGTGATATATTTTAATAGCATTTTCAGATAATTATGAATATTATGAATTCTTCTTTGCTACTACACCAAAATTCAACAAGTGTTAATAATTTATTAAAGGTTACTTGCAATGTATACTCTGAGACCTTGCCAAGAACTTTTATACTTATTACATTAAATTCAATCAGTTTATCTTATACTTAAAATTCATCTTTTACCCATGCATGATTTTTTATCATAATTGATTATTTAAAAAATATTAAAATATTGGTTTACTAGGTTATGCATATCTACCAAAGAGTGACACATTTATTATGTAACAGAGGCCCAGTGCATGAAATTTGTGTACAGACAGGGTCCCTAGGCCTGGCCTGTGATCAGGGCCGATCTGTGAGGCGACAGATGAGGCAATCAGGGGGCCCCACAGGCACCCACCTTGGCCAGCCTGGCCCCGCCCACTTGCCAGCCCTGATCCCTACTGCCACCAGTCACCTCCCTCTGTGGGGCAACCAGTGGGGTAATTGAGGGGACCCCCACTGGCCCCTGCCTTGGCTGGCTTGGGCCTTTGGCCTAGGGGTAGCTCCTGCATTGAGCGTTTGCCCCCTGGTGGTCAGTGCATGTCATAGTGACTAGTCGTTCTGCCTTTGGTTGTTTTGCATGTTAAGCTTTTATTATATAGGATATCAGTACACACAATTTATTAATGTTTCCATTCATCAGAAAAGTCTATACATCTTGGGAAATTGTCATGATGAGAGAAACTAATTTTCCAAAATTCTAAGTTGTGCTTGAAAGCTTAACATTTTATCTTTGGCAAAAAAATACTGTCCAGATAGTTTTCTGTGAGGTGATAGAGTCATTTTTGCCACTTTAAAGGCAATGTCCTAAAATTAAGCAAATCTGAATAAGCAAAGTTCAGTGGAATGTAAATGATCACCCAGTGCTTTGCCTGGAGAAAACCGTTATCCCCTATGTAGAAGGGGTTAAGGTGTGCTTTCCATTTTCCACACAGAATATTTAAAAGATTTGTACTCAAGATTTGAAATTAAATGTAACTGGCTTTAAAAATTTTCTTTATCTTTTATAGTTAATTAGAGGCCCAGTGTACAAAATTCATGCACAGGGTGGGGGGTGTCCCTCAGCCCAGCCTGCACTCTTTTCAATCTGGGATCCCTTGAGGGATGTCCAACTGCCCAGTTAGGCCTGGTCTTCGGGCCTAACTGGGCAGTGGGAGACCTCTCTCACAATACAGGACTGCTGGCTCCCACTGCTCGCCTGCCTGCCTTCCTGATTGCCCCTAACTGCTTCTGCCTGCCAGCCTGATCATCTCATAACCACTCTCCTGCCAATGTGATTGATGCCTAACTGCTCCCCTGTCTGTTTGCCCCTAACTACCTTCCCCTGCAGGCCTGGTCACCCCTAACTGTCCTCCCCTGCAAGCTTGGTCTCCCCCCAACTGTTTTTCCCTGTAGGCCTTGGTCCCGCCCCCCAACTGCCCTTCCCTGTAGGCCTGATTGCCCCCAACTTCCTTCCTCTGCTGGCCTGGTCACCCCTAACTGCCCTCCCCTACAGGCTTGATCATCCCCAACTGCTCTCCCTTGCAGGCCTGGGCCCTTCCAACTGCCCTCACCTGCTGGCCTGATCACCCACATCCGCCTTCCCTTGCATACATGGTCCTTCCCAACTCTCCTCCCTTGCTGGCCATCTTATGGCAGCCATCTTCTGTCCACATGGGGGCAGTCATCTTTGACTACATCGGGGCAGCCATCTTGTGTATTGGAGTGATGATTAATTTGCATATTGTTTTTTTATTAGATGGGATTAGATAGGATAGAGGCTTGGTGCATGGCTGGGGGCTGGCTGGTTTGCCCTGAAGAGTGTCCTGGATCAGGGTGGTAGTTCTCTTGGGGTATGCTCCTGTGGCGAATGCCCTGTGGTGGTTTTCAGGTTGGCCACACCCCCTGGTGACCTAAGCAGAGGCCCTGGTATTTGGGATTTATTTATCTACTATACTTAAAACTTTGTAGTCTTCAGTAGAGCCAAGCCTCCTGTTCACTCCTTGACCACAGCCATTTTTGTTGGGATTTATTTATCTTCTATAACTGAAACTTTGGAGCCTTAAGCAGAGGCCAAGGCAGACCAGGGCAGGCAGAAAGCTTGGCTTCCTCTATTGCCAGGGAAACCCAAGCCTCCTGGTCTCTCTGTGGATGCAGCCATCTTGAGTCACTGTTGTACTGTAACTAAGCAATTGTTAACCAGTCGGTTAGTAGATGGAAAGAGAATGATTGGGTTAATTTGCATACTTGCTCCTGATTGGCTGGTGGACATGGCTTGTGGGTGTAGCAGAGGTATGGTCAATTTACACATTACTCTTTTGTTAGATAGGATGAGACAGTGAGAAATATCTAATGACTACAGTACAGTTTTGTGCCACTTCTTTGATTCACTAGCAGGTGCCAACTCATTTATCTACTATTTCTTTTGTACCATTGATTCAAATTTTAACAGAGTTAATAAAAAACAACAACAGTAACTTAAGATAATTAGGAAACTAGTTTGAGCTTATGGATCCTGAAAGAGATGGGTATCCCCTGAGTTTCTTGGGCCATACTCTGGAACTGTTACTAAAATAGCAGAATGCTGTATTAGAATACAATCTAGTCTGATTATATATACATAAGCTGTTATGATGATAAAAGTTTTCAGTTGATTTCTAACCACACTCCCCTCTGCCTTCCCTCTGAAATATAAAGCTCTGTTCAATGCTTCTCTGTCTCTGGATCTATTTTTGTTCATCATTTTATGTTGTTTATTATATTTTACAAATGAGTGAGATCATGTGATATTTATCTTTCTCCAACTGGCTTATTTTTCTTAGTACTGTATAATGCTCTCCATGTCCTTCCATGCTCTTGCGAATGGTAAGAGTTAATCCTTTTTTTAAGCAGCGTAGTATTCCATTGTGTAGTTTTTTAATCCACTCATCTCATCTGCTGGTGGGCACTTATGTTCTTTCCAGATCTTTGCCATTGTAAATTGTTGTGCTATGAGCATAGGGGTACATTTATCCTTTCTGGTTGGTGTTTTTGGTTTCTTGGGATATAGTCCTAGAAGTGAAATTACTGGGTCAAATGGGAGTTCCATTTTTAATTTTTTTGAGGAAACTCCATACTGTTCTCCACAGTGGCTGCACCAGTCTGCATTCCCACCAGCAGAGTAAGGGGGTTCCTTTTTCACTGCATCCTCTCCAGCACTTGTCATTTGTTGATTTGTTGATGATAGCCTTTCTGACAGGTGTGAGATGGTACTACATTGTCGTTTTGATTTGCATCTCTCAGATGATTAGTGACTTTGATCATGTTTTCATATGTCTATTGGACTTCTTTATGTCTTCTTTTGAAAAGTGTCTATTTATGAATTTTGCCCATTTTTTAAATTGGATTATTTTCCTTTTGTTAAACTATATGCATGCATATAAATATAATCAATGGACACAGACACTAGGGAGTTGAAGGCAAGTGAAAGTGAGTGGGTGGAACCCAGGGAGAAATCAATGGGGGAAAACTGAGATATATGTAATACTTAAAACAATAAAGAATTTTAAAAAATGAAAAAAAGATTTTTTTTTCTTCTGGGTCTCAGTTATTCTCAAAATGAAATGGAAATAAAAATCTTTAGCTGTTAAATTCTATTCTTTTACTGATTTTCTTTGTTTGCATCTATATTGCCATCACATGGCAGGGTAGAACAATTCTTAAGTCCTGAAAATAGTAATTTGCCCACTGATCCAGCTGTACTTTGTGTCAATTAGGGTCTAAGAATGCTAAATTTATATATTTTTGTACTTGTGTGTTATTTGGGGATAGGAAAGTCATTTCCTTGTAATTATTCTCTTAAATTTTGAAATAATGATTAGACTGCCTACTTTTGTGTGATTATAACTTTATGATTTTATATTATTTTAACTTTTGTACAAGAAGCTCAGGCCTGGTAATCATAGTTACCATTTATTGCGATGTGATGGCTAAGCAGACCACATGGTCATTATTTAACTTAATATTCTGAAGCAGTCAATAAAATACATAATTCTCCAAGGTTCTCTCTGAAACTAATAAAATTAATTTACTAATAATGAGAAGTATGAATTACTTTTAAATAACTATAAAACACAAATACTTTAAATGTACCATTCTATCATGAAATAGGTGATATATTACAAGATTATTTTTCTTATCTCTCTTTTGTGACTTGAATGTTTAAAAACTATTTGTGATACATCTACAAGTATATATGTAACACAAATACATAAATATGCTTTATCTAAGAAAATGTCAAGACTTTTTGCAAGATAAACAGTAGTAAGTGGGTGGTACAATGTAGATAAAGTCAAGGTATTGCTCACAAAAAGATCATTATTTACAAATTTGGAAGTAATTTAAAAAACAGAAGTATGCTACACTTTCAGTGAATGTAGTTGTGTTTATTGTAGAGCATGGTTTTTCTTAGTCCCCGAGGAAACTGACATCTGTATTTGATTTAATGAACTTCTGTTTATTCCCAACCCATGCAAAAGAAAAGATCCTAGTACATCTATGAGCATACCCAGCTTTTCAACTTTGGTTCCCAGAACTCAAAGCAGGCACTCTGGGAAAGAACTCGTAAGATTTACATGTTTTCACAGACCAAGTCACTTAAAGTTTGCTCCCCTTTGAATTTATATTTACCTTTAAATTAAAAAATAAGTTTTTGTTGTATTTATTATTATTATTTTAAGCAAACATCAGAATTTTAGCATAATCTTGTATTAAAATACGTTATTAAAAAACCAGTTAATCCCCTCTCCCATTTTTTTTGCCTGAATTATGAGTAAAAATTTAGAAAGAACATTATAACTTCAGTAGCATGTCAGGGAATCAAATAAGGCTTGATTTGATCAAAATCAATCTCATGCAAATACCTCCTATTGAGTTTTAACCCTTTTACCTGTAAGGAATAGCTATTGTGGTCTGAGGAAACACTTAAAATGTAGTTTTGTGCTGATGCTAAACTTTAATAACTAAGGCTGCTTTCCATGTTTTTTAAAAGCCTGATAATGGTGCAGTAATTACTGAACTAATGTTATCAATTCCAACAGATATCACATTTATTAAACAGAAAATGCTATGTTGCTCTTCATCAGTTAGAAATGTGTGTAATTGAAATATGAAAATGAAGTCTGTTGGAGTATGTGATTCATCATGAATTCTGCAAGGCCTACACTAACTCTCCTTTTCCTAATTAAACTGTCAAATTGAAATCTTATAATTAATGCAACCACATGCCTTACAGTAGGTTTTCCACCCTCATGTAAAGCTTAATTCAGCAGAAACTTCGCAAGGCCCTTCTCTATGAAGGAGGCAATTCTTTTTTCTCCTGATCTCTTGAGCAGAAATCGTGGTCCTTCTCTCCCCTCACGGGATATTGTGTGGCATGGGATTTCTGTTCTTTGCATGATTAGCAGTGGAGTGGGCTACTGGTTATGTCAGGGAGCTGCTTTGTCAGGTAATCCCTGCTTTGAGTGTGTCCTTGTGACTCAGTAGTGAGGAAGTTGAAAACTGGATGAGACCTTCCATATTCCTCCCAGCATTGTGAATTTCCATACAATAATAAGGCTGTTTTCCTTTGTTGCTGAAATGTAAAGTCTTAGGTGGATTATTTCCTGGCTAGAATTTTGAGGACATAGATTTTCACCTTTGTTCAGTAATACTAGTTGGCAGAAAATGATTGACATGAACTTATTTTATACTCATGGCATAAACTTTATAGACAAATAACCCTCACCCTGGTTGAATTTTGTTTTGGCAAAGAGATATATTGAATATATCTTACTCAGAGAGGGCTTATTTCTGCATATTTCTGTCCTATCACTTGGGTGGTAAAAATATATTACCTATTGTGTTTGCTCTGGTCTGTTGGTAGTTGCTGCCTAGCTGTTATCTTTTTTTTTTTTTAATATATTTTATTGATTTTTCACAGAGAAGAAGGGAGAGAGAGATAGAAAGTCAGAAACATCAATGAGAGAGAGACATCGATCAGCCACCTACTGCACACCCCACACTGGAGATGTGCCCGCAAGCAAGGTACATGCCCCCATTGGAATCAAACCTGGGACCTTTCAGTCCGAAGGCCGACACTCTATCCACTGAGCCAAACCGGTCTCGGCCTAGCTGTTACCTTAAGAAGGATTGTGAATTTATTTCTGGCTCAGCTGGGCACAGTAGGGCTGAGATCAATTTGTAATGTCTGATATGGTGAGGCAATGGATGTGGGCAGCAAAGTGAGTCTTAATTTCATCCTTGGGATTGTCAGGTCCTTAGTCAAATGCCTTTTCACCATCTGCTATGTCTCTAGTTGCTCAGGTTTTTATCAGATTTTATCTCTGGTCAAACTTGAGTTTGTCTTAAGTTTTCCTTATAAGACAGGTTGTCTACTTAGTTTTCAAATTTCATAATCACATACTTCTGATTATCTGGATTTTTTTTATCATTGTTTACAAAACAATATTTTCAAATGTAGATGCAGTGCTCCTCAGTCTCCAGTTGGTTGGATCAATAAGTCTAATTATATTTTGGAATATTTAGTTCTTAAATTTGGTCAATTCACATGTACAATTTTACTCACTTTATGTGTCTAAATATAGATAGTTAGTATGCCACTTGTTGGTATATCCAAGGCAGGCTGGAAGGGTTACTGACAGTTTCTGGAGAATCACAAAGCCTCTACATTAATAACAATCATCCACCTCAATCTCGCTATGTGTCAATGACTATGTGAGTGTTTAGAACTCTGCAATATGCTAGTGAGTGGGCTGCACTAGGGGAGAGCCAGTGAAAAGAGGATTTCCCTTTTTAGTCTATGATTTTTTAAAATATAATTTATAGATTTAGAGAGGAAAGGGAGGGGGGAGAGATAGATAGATAGATAGATAGATAGATAGATAGATAGAGATCAATGATGAGAGAGAATCACTAATTAGCTACCTCCTACATGCCCCTCACCGGGTATGGAGCCTGCAAAGAGGGTATGTGCCCTGACCAGGAATCAAACCTTGACTTTCTGGTTCATAGGTCAACACTCAACTACGGTCAGGTTATTCTATAATTTTTCACACCAATCAATATTCCTTTTGTAATTTTTTAAATAATGAATATTGTAAACACAATGCCATTACATTTACAAATGGATGTAACATGCATGACAGCTAGGACATCTCTACTCTTGAACCCCTGTTATTTTGTCTATAGGAAGGACATTCATCTCTAAGATTTCTGAGAATTACTGATAGGAGAACATTTTCATGGCTCTGGCTTTCTTGCTTCTTTTGATTTTGTCTTCTCTCTATATTTTTTAGCTGTTTATCTCTGCCTGACTCCAACCCAAGTATGGAACTCAGAGCCTTTACTTAATTTGTAAACACAGACACTTGCAAAGTTTTGTGTAAAGCAGATGTTTCTGAAAGTTTGAATGGAGAATTTGACACAGAATCATAAGCAACTTGAAATAAAGTTACTCATGATAAGTACTAGGAGTTTTTTGGCCATTTTACTATGTCACTCTGCTCTTCTATATTTTTTCTCTACCAAAAGTAAAATTTTGCTCTTGGGAGGGAACAGAATTCTCTGATTATATTATATAGAAACACACTGAGAATTGAGTTGTTTTTGCATGTCAGTAATGCACTTTGCTCTCCTGGTCTTTGTTGAAAAATGGGATTCCTACTTTGGGTTTTAGCATTTCTTTTCTTCACAGGAGAGAGATTATACTCACCTAGATCTAGACTTTGGTTTGGGGTTTATGTTTGTATTTTTTTACATATATTTGTAAAACATACAAATACATGTAGGCTTTTTGTGTGTTTGTGGGGATGTATTTTCTTTAACTATTCCCATGTTGGTTTCAATACTAGCAACAATGATGTATACATATATTACTGTGGCATTCCTTGGGGATAGGATGCCTGAAAGTATAGTTAAATTTTTAATAGATAATATTCTGACTTTCAAAACAGATGTTCCAAATGATAACCCAATAATGTGGTTGAATGAAATTCTCCATTTCACCACAGTATTGCTAAACATCAATATTTTTAAATTAAAAAAATTCTGTTAATCTACTGGGAGAGAAATGGTGTTATTATTGTTTGATTTTTTTTTATTTACTCAATAACTAGTGATGTTGGACATTTTGTTTTATTCTTCCATTAGCTATTTGTATTACATCTTAGATTACCTATGCATATCTTTTGCTTATTTTTCTATGTTTTTTTTCACTGTTTTTCTTACTGTTTTGTAAAAGCTTTCTTATGTGCTAAACATGTAAGGTGATTTTTATGCATTAAACATTGCAAATACCTTCTCCAAAATGTCACATCTTTTATATTGTTTAAAGTATATTTTATATCTCAGCAATTTTAGGTTATATTTAGGAACAAGGGGAAATAGTCTATCACAAATTTTCTTGGAGATTTCAGATATGACTTCCAAAGCTCTTTCACTTTCCACTACTTTATTCTAATTCTTTTACAAATTGGTTTCATATGTGTGGATCTTTAATCTTCATCAGATATATTTTTGTGAAAGATATGAGATAGGATCTAACTTTTTTCCTATGTAAAAGGTCAACAACCTGAACCCAATATTAAATTTATTAAAGAACCCAAAATTTATCAAAGAACCCAATAATTAAAGCTGATTTTAAATGCCACTTTTCCATATATTGAATAACCATATGCATATATATGGATTAATTTCTATTCTCTATTTTGCAGCTTTAAAAATATTTTTATATTCTGCATGGTTGATACAACTCATTTTGTTTCATTTTCTATTAATTTATGGCTGTTTACCAAATCACTAACATGTATTAAGTAATTTTCTTCTTGGGAACCTTAGCTGTTTTCCTCGCCATTTTCTAGCTCACAGGAATTGCTCAGGTGCTGGACATGTTATTAAATATTGCATTTTCTCCTCAAATTTTATAAACAGATGAAAATAAATTCTCATAATTTTAAACTCATGGTAAATCTACTTCTGAACAACTGACATACATTTTTATTAAAAGTAATTGTAACAAATAATATTCCTTTTAAACAAAGGAATTTATATGCTCTATGTAAGGAAATTATAGTGGTCTTCTCACCCCCCTCCCAATTTTCTTATAAAGAAAATAATGTGTGTCATTTTTAGGAAGCACATGTATGAAAAAAGAAATTAATATACAATTCCATCATATATGATGACTTACAAACTTTTGATGCAGACTTTTTCTCTTTTATATGTGTTTATACATATTTTATCACTGTTTTTCAGAAATGAGCCCAATTGTACATATTGTTTGTTATTACTTTTTACTAATATGATTTTTTAAAATTAACAATTTTTTTCACACTTTACATTAATGCCCTTCTAGTGATGTGAATGATTATTGACTTAACTATTAAGTACGTGGAGACTTAAAGTTTGTTTCATTTATTTTTAATACTATAAAAATCACTGCAATGAATGATTTTTTTGTGCATTTATAATTATGCTCTTTGTTAATTCATTAGCATAATTTTTAGAGCAAATATGTATATTAAAATAATTTGTTATACCTTGCATTTTGCTCTCAAGAAACCCTACCTAAGGTGGCATTTATGTCTCTACACAGGGTAAGAATATTCTTTAGTCCAGGTGTGTGCATGAGGATAAACTTCATTTGACTATAATCCCAATTAGGTATCTCAGAGAAAGCATAGCCTGGGGATGCTGAAAACAGAACTGGAGACTGTGGGCATTTCTCCAGTTCACACTCTTGGAACTGTTCTGTGTCTCAGCATGGTAGTCTGTCCAATATTTAAGTAGAATGACTTAAAAATACTTGTTGGTTGGTCGCCAGTTTTGGATAATGTTAGATGGGAAGTGATTCTCAAAGGAGAGATTATGGGAGGAAAAAAGGAATAATTATTTTCTCATGGGACTCAGGAAAATGCTACTGCTCTCTGATAAATGAAAATGGTAACCGTGTGTACTGAATTATTTTCTATTTCTAGTTTATTACAACAGGTTGCAACAGAGTGGTTCAGAATACAGCCTGTGTAGTCAGAGAGGGTGGATTCTAAGCTTAGTTCTGCCATTTAGTGTCTATATCATCTTGAACAATGACTGACACCTTTCTGAATCTTAGTTCCTTCAACTCATTGTCAGGTTTAAATGAAATAATTCATGTATGCACTTTGGATAGTGCTTAGAAAATAATAAATGTTCAGTAACTGTTAATTAATGCTGCCATTAGCTAATGATAAAACAGAAAAAGTCTGGTGTCATGGAGTACATAGGAGCAATACCTCTTAAATAACTAGTGGTTTTAAGTTTGACTGGATGCTTCTCTTCTCCTATTCTTCCTTTGGCTTCTGCTGAGTAAACCAAATAAGAGGAGAAGAGGGAGAAAGAAATAAGCTATGACAATATGATATGCTCAGTTTCTATTTGGAGATACAAGTAGAAAATATTAGTTGGATGCAGAAGACTAGAAAAGAGTGAAGCATGTATTTATCTACATTTGTATTAGTTGGAACTATTTTATGTAAAACTATCAATTTGTATTAACCTTATATTGCTCAACATTCCTTAGTCAACTGAGGCCATCTGAGAAATCCAATTATCTTCACATATTGTCCATGTATTCAAAATTGATGTTTTCAACATTCTCCTGTCAGAATTTTGATCCCTAAATTCCATAATCACTTTTAGTGGCCCATTCAATTGCATGCAAGAGAATTTTGGGGTTCATCCTAATATCTCCAGCTTTAATTTAAATCCGTCTCCTTTCTTTTCTCTTCAAAGACAGATAAAAGCATGACATTTTCATGATAAAATGTCTTCACATATGCGAAGACAATAATTAACGAATCTCTTAGTTTGCTATTTGGGAGACTAAAAACCTCCACTCCTTTAACCTTTTCTTTCAGTGATTTGTGAATTAACTTAAAGTAGTAAGTGGTTTCAGACTTTGGATCTTTCTTTCTCTCTACTTGACCTTTCACCTCCTAAACTCAGCATTTCAGTTGAAAAGAGTATTATTTTCTTTTCTCTAGGCCATAATGTGATTTAATAACAATGTTTAGCAATAATGCAATTATTATATTAACATACACTCAAGGATATCTCTTTAACATGAATAGCTGTTCACTCATTTAATACACATGGATTTTTTACTGTATGCCAGGCTAAGTGTTTGGGAAACAATGTTAACTGACATAAATAGTTCATAACCTCATGAAGTTTACATGCTAGTGGGGGGAAAAAGACAATAGACAAAAACAAGTAAGATAAACAATATGATGTCAGATAGTGATAAGTAACCTAAAAAAAAAATAAAGCAGGATATGATGATAAAAATTAGAAGGGAGGAATTTCAGAGGCTTTTTTAAAAAAGGGCGGTCACAGAAAAAATACTTTATAGAAAACAAAATTATGTTAAGGAGCTGGCCATATTAAGATCTGAGGAAGAGGGTTTCAGGCAGAAGAAAGGAGTCGAGTAATGGTCAGAGGTGAAAGAGCTTCATATGTTGCAGATTAATGGGACTCATTCAGTGGGGATGAGGTATTGAGTGATGCTGCTGAGTTCAGATAGGTGACTGGGCCAGGTCAGATAGCACTTGCAAAGTAGGTGATGATACTGAGTTTGGATTTTACCTCAAGTATGATCAGAACCCACTGGATACATGAGAGCTGAACAGAGTTGTGTCACATGTTTTATAAAGTCTGAATGGTTTGGGTGGAAATAGACTATTGGAAGAAATAGCAGAACTAGGAAAACGTAGTTTCTCACATGCTCCATAAATACCTTTTACCTCCACCGTGGAGCATAAAGAGTCCAAAAAAGGAGGGCTCTGTTGTTGCAGGTCTTGAATAAAAAGGACATAAAGAGTCTCAGCATTCTCATGGGTTAAGTGTCAGTTTCAGTGCAAGGTTCAAGAAAGATTAGCCTTAGGGATGAACTTAAAGTGGTCATAAGACTCATTTATTTTGTCTGAGAGATAATTTCATTTATTCTATGCTCAAAGAGCAGAGTTGAAAACTACAATAGGTGTGTAGATTGAAACAAAATAATTGGAAGATAATGGTCCAACCTCTTGATGAAGGAAGAAGACATATATAAAATAACTACATGTGTTGATGATGCAATTTTCAATTTATCAAAATGTGATTAAGTTTGATACTTTGCATTATCAAAACTTAACTCTTAAATTTTAGTTCCTTTTTATATAAAGGCAATGATTCTTGGGTACTCAAATTTAATATTGTTTAACCTTTTATTTTTAGCTTTCCACTTTGAAACAACCAAAGCAATATAAAATGTTTTTCAGTTGGTATAATTATTAGTGTTTTAAGAATATTGAAGTCTATACTTTACCACAAGTATGTTCACAATTTTATATATATCAAAATAAAATGAACTATCCTTGGATAGCTTAGAAATCTAACCCCACATATATTTTCTTCTATGGTAAGATACATTCTGAGCTAAAAGCTGATTTACAAATGTGTTTTTGGATTTCGAGCTATTTTCAAGATGGGGACAGACTATTATTTTGTGAACTCCATAGATTAAACATGAAGTATAGACAAAAAATTGAGTATGGTTTATTGGGAGTAATGAAGTATATAATGTATGTTTTTAGTAAGAAATGGTTAATGTTTCCCCTGCTTTCACTTAAACCTGACTCTTTTGCTGCTTGATATTTACTAGGACTAGAAGAATTTTTTTTTAACCTTTTGAGCAAGTTGGCTCTGTGTATAATTATGCCCTAAAATGGAGCCCTTAAGCTGTGTTTTGAGGGGTAAAAATAATCACAGCAGAACAAAAGTGATTCACCTCTCACTTTGCCAGAGAAAAGCAGACAAAAAGAGCAAGAGAAAACATATTTTGACCGCTGAGAGACAGGCTTGTGGGAGACAACACACTCATCTCGAGATTTTTTTTATGCCCCTTTACTTCTTGACTAAGACATCAATCTTGTTAGTGTGTGTCCAGGAACCTGCCTAAGTATTTTCTTAGGATGATTTACTTGTCATCTGTTAAGAAAAAGAAGGCCATATTTTTCTCAGTTCTGGCCATTTGTGGAAGTGACTTCACCATTCTGAGTGGTGGAAATCCCTTTATTGGCAATGCAGTGTCCAGATTCCACAGGCCTTTGCCTCCCTGCAAAGAGGGGTCCTATTGCTGAGCAAGCCCTGGGGTACACATTAGCACAATTATACTGGATTAAATGTCAGTGTAGTTGCATAATAAGTTTACTTGGATGAGGAGGAAAATGCAACTTACGGAGAACTGTGATTTTTCCAAAGGGCTAAAAAAGCAGAGGCAGCATTTAAATGGTGGAAGCAGAAATGAGTGTTTTATTTCATAGTCCGTGGGATAGTTATGATTGGCCAATAAATAAGAGCATTTTGATTTATACTCTTAATCAAGATGCTACCAATTTTAAATTTTAAGTCATTATTTTAAGTCAGAAAATGGTAATAGGCCAATGTCTTATTACTATAGCTTTTAAAAATAAATATCTTCTCCAAGCCTCATATTGTTTTCCTCCTTTTTCTCCTTTTTACAACCATCAAAGTGCTGGCACACATGGAATATATTTCATAAAATATGTTAGTTACTCCCAATGATACCAACTATAGGAGAGAAACCAAGATGGTGGTATAAGTGAACAGCTAAACTGCTGCCACGCACAATTTGAAAACTACAGCTAAAAACCAGAATGGACATAATCCAGAGCCACACAAAAGCTGGCTGAGTGGAAATTCTATAACTAGAAGAAAAGAGAGGGCCACAAGGAGATTCAGAGGAGCTGCAAAAAGCTGAGGTACAGAGACATGTATGTGGAGAGGATGGTAGGCTGAATGCCTGATTGGCTTTCTTTAGCTGGAGAGAGATAGAAACTTCCAACTGAACTGAACCCCAGTTCTGTGGAAGACCCTGGGGTCCCAGACTCATAAGCAGGGAGTCTGGAATGTCGGGAAAAGAGAGGAGTGCATGGAAATTCAGGGGAGCACAAAAGGCAGAGGTTTAGAGGCACGTGCACAAGTGTGTGCAAAGAGGACTGCAGCAATTAATGAGGGACACTGAGACCCAGGGCCTCATAGGGCAGAGCTGATGGGAAGACAAGGCTGCCTACTAAGCCCTGAGGCTCCACCCCATCCAAGCTGAGCACAGAGGCTTTTACAATTTTGTAAGTCTTGTCTCATAAAACTGTCTCCAGCAAGACATTCTCCCAGTGTTGACACAGATGATCTTCGTAGCCAATTGGCCTGAATGTCATTTCCCCCCAGTGGTACCAACAACAATCAAGACTTAACTACAACAAGGCTGTACACATAGTCCACAAAGAGGTGCACCAAGAGTGTGCACCTCAGGTAACTGAGGAGGCTGAGCCACTGGGCCACATAGGACATCTAGCACACAAAGCTACTCTACCAACTCAGGGAAGCAGCAAAAATGCAGAGACAAAGAAATAGATCACAAACGAAAGAAATGGAAGAAAATAAACGACTCAATATAGAGTTCAAAACCATGGTTTTAAGGTTTTTCCAGAATTTCCTAGAAAAGGCCAATACATTTAGTAAGACCCTTGAGGATATGAAAAAAGTACCAACTAGAAATTAAACATACACTGACTGAAATAAAAAATATTATACAGAGATCTAACAGCAGACTAGAGGAAGGCAAGAATAAAGTCAAAGATTTGAAATACAAAGAAGCAAAAAACACTCAACCGGAAAAGCAAAAAGCAAAAAGAACCCAAAAATGTGAAGATAGTATAAAGAGCCTCTTGGAGAACTTCAAATGTACCAACATCAGAATTATGGGGGTGCTAGAAGAAGAAGAGAGAGAGCAAGATACTGAAAACCTATTTGAATAAATAATGACTGAGAACTTCCCCCACCTGGTGAAAGAAATAGACAAGTCCAGGAAGTACATAGAACCCCAAACAAAAGGACTCCAAAGAGGACCACACCAAGACAGGTCATAATTAAAATGCCAAGAGCAAAAGACAGAGAATATTAAAAGCATCAAGAGAAAAACCATTACCTACAAGGGAGCACCCATAAGACTGTCAGCTGATTTCTCAACAGAAACTATGCAGGTCAGATAGGAGTGGCAAGAAATATTCAAAGTGATGAATAGCAAGAACCTACAACAAAGATTACTCTACCCAGCATAGCTATCATTCAGAATTAAAGATCAGATAAAGAGCTTTACAGATAGGAAAAAGCTAAAGGAGTTCATCAACAGTGGACCAGTATTATATGAAATGCTGAAAGGTACTCTTGAAGAAAGAAGAAGAAGAAAGATGGAGAAGAAGAAGAAGAAGAAGAAGAAGAAGAAGAAGAAGAAGAAGAAGAAGAAGAAGAAGAAGAAGAAGAAGAAGAAG
>PVJN01034206.1:0-22922 GCA_004026805.1 Lasiurus borealis | reverse complement strand
TCCGTTGCTAATGTTTCATTAACATCACATTGATTTCCATTCATTGGTTTGTTTGCTTTGTGCATGTTCTTAGATCTCATGTGTATTTGTATATCCACCCCCAACTTGAGTGTCCAGATCTCAAGGTTTCCCTCGCTGTGGTGTTTAGCGTACCGTAGACACTCTGGTGTGGAGCCCATCACTGCTCTGCAGGCCTGACTGGGAGGGATTCCCTGCTGATTAGCCAGAGCTTGTAGTTTCAGGCAGAGAGGAGCTTTGTTCTTCTGGCTTAGTAAAATCAATAGTATAAATCTGTCATACGTATTAAATCTTTTTCCCTTTAACATGAGGTTCATAGTGCCAAAGAAAACTTAAAAATATAGAAGTGTATAAATAAGAATCCTACTATCCAGAGATATCCACTTGTAATCCTTTATCATGTTTTCCTTCCAGTCATATAAATGAGTATATATATATATATATTTGGGGGGAGGAGGAGATCATATTGTGTATATTGTTATATCCTGTTTTTATGGTGTGTTTTTTTTCAGTTACATTATTATGTTTTGATGTTTTAAGACAGTGGTCGGCAAACTCATTAGTCAACAGAGCCAAATATCAACAGTACAACGATTGAAATTTCTTTTGAGAGCCAAATTTTTTAAACTTCTAATGCCACTTCTTCAAAATAGACTCGCCCAGACTGTGGTATTTTGTGGAAGACCCACACTCAAGGGTCCAAAGAGCTTCATGTGGCTCGTGAGCCGTAGTTTGCCGACCGCTGTCTTAAGAGAATATAATTTTTAATGGCTGCTAGGCTAGTATCATGGTTAAGGATGCTGAATTTGGACCTTTAACTGGCTGTGTGATCTTGGCAAGCCTTAAGTATAACAGCAGTGATTAGTAGTATCTGACCCAGTGTTTTAAGAAATAAATGTAATAATTCATATGGGAAGTTTAGCACAATGTCTTAACACATAATAATCTCTCAATTATGTTAGCTACTCTTCCATTATGGAAATAGCCTTAATTTAATAAGCCATAAACACTTGTTTTTAGAATGGACCTAACAATTTAAATTACTATATATTACATTATAAATTATATTGTATTACATATTACATGAATAATTTATAATTTACATTAAGATTTGCATGTACAACTATTATAAATTGCTTAACAGCACTTGGCATATAGCACTAAATGTTAACTATTAAATATAAAACTAATTCAAGAGTATTTGCTTATTATAATTATGAAGTAATGTAAATTAAACTTTTAAGTTCTTAGACATCGCAGAAACTTGATCCAAACAGCTCCTAAGGTATGATAGTTATATTTAAATAAGGTATATTAAAATTTTAATATTAGTGAACTTTTAGTAAATAAAATTGGGATTTCTATTATCTTTTCTTTAGGGCCAGTTCACAATGAGCTTGCATTCCAGCCTCCCATTTCCAATCATCCTGGTAAGTGTATTTTAAAATTGACTCCCTATAATTAGATTTTCTTTATGGTAATAGAAACATACACACACACACACATACACACACAGACACGCAGGTTTTAATATAATAACACAGTAATTTAAAGTTTAGATAAGTACAATTCTCATTATAGCATTAGTTAATAGTTTATGAGTAACCGTTACAGTCACACACAAATTGTCTCTCTATTTTTTGAACTGTCTCTGAAAGAAAAGATAAGAGCTGTTTTCAACTAAAATATAAAATACCAAAATGCTGGTTTTAGCATTGAATACATAAATATGCAGTAGAAAAACCTGGGTTTCAAATAGAACACAATATAAAATTGTCACTTAAAAAGCTAGGGAAGCCGTAGCCTGTTTGGCTCAGTGGATAGAGCATCAGCCTGTGGACTGAAAGGTCCAAGTTTGATTTTGGTCAAGGGCACATGCCCAGGTTTCGGGTTTGATCTCCAGTGGGGGGGTATGCAGGAGGAAGCTAATCAATAATTTTCTCATCATTGATGTTTCTATCTCTCCCTCCCCCTTTCTCTCTGATTAAAAAAACAAACAAACAAACAAAAAAACTAGGGAAGGATCTGAAGTAGATGCTGAAAAGAAAAATAACTCACTGTATCTGTCTTAGAAGGTTCAGTAATCTCTGGCTAGTTAAAATGTAGAAACGGATTAAATTATGCTCTCTTTTGAGCATAGCTAAGTAGATTTTCCCAGTTCATAGTTTAAATTATAAAAATGATAAAACAGAAGTTTAGAAGTAAAATACTGAAGGCTTCTTAACATATAAACATAGGATTTTGATTTCCATTATCCCTTCATAACTGTTTTTCTTATCATAAAAAGATGAAAAGTATATCATTTCAAATCATCTCCTTAATTATCACTCTAATTTTAAAAATGTTTTATTGTAAAGAACTTCAAACGTACAAATACCAAAATAATATGGTAGACCCCTCCCTCATTATACTCATGCCTCAGTTTTAGCTATTAACAACTAATGGCCAATCTTGCTTCATTCATATTCCCCTACTTCTCATTCATACCCTCACTATTATTCTGAAGAAAATCCTATGTAGTCATCTTATTTATTTACCTCAATATATTTTTATTAATTTCAGAGAAGAAAAAAGAGGGAGAGGGAAATGGAAACGTCAGTGATAGAGAATCATCCGTTGGCTGCCTTCTGCGCATCCCCCACTAGGGATTGAGCCTGCAACCCAGGCATGTGCCCTGACCTGGAATTGAACCTTCAGGGCAAACCAGCTGTTCCCCACCCATGCACCAGGCCTCTATCCTATCTAATAAAAGAGTAATATACAGATTGACCATCATTCCAACACATAAGATGGCTATCCCCATGTGGTCAAAGATCCTATTCCCATGTGGACACAAGATGACCACCACAAAATGGCCAGCAGAGGAGGACAGTTGGGAGGGACTAGGCCTGCAAGGGAGGGCAATTGGGAGTGATCAAGCCTGCAAGGAAGGGCAGTTAGGGTTGATCAGTCCAGCAGAGGAGGGCAGTTGGGGGCGACCAGATCTGCAGGGAAGGGCAGTTGGAGGAGACCAGGTGGGAGGGACTAGGCCTGCAGGGAAGGGCAGTTAGGGGTCATCAGGCTGGCAGGGCAGCAGTTAGGCATCAGTCAGGCTGGCCGGGAGGGGTTAGGGGGTGATTAGGCTGGCAGGCAGAAGTGGGTAGGGGCAATCAGGAAGGCAGGCAGGTGAGCGGTTGGGAGCCAGCAGTCTTTGATTGTGAGAGGGACTGCCCCTTGAGGCCCAATCCTACTGGTATCGGGCCTAACTGGGCAGTCAGATATTCCTTGAGGTGTCCCAGATTGGAGAGGGTGCACCCTGGGCTTAAGGACACACACCTCCATGCACGAATTTTGTGCACCAGGCCTCTAGTCATTAGCATATTACACTTTGATTGGTTGAATGGCCAATTGGTTGACTAGCATATTAGACTTTTATTATGTAGGACTTTTTTATTTTTTACTCTTTGAAAGTGATGACTGCATCCCCAAACAGTCTAGTATAATAGTTTGGTTTTACTTTTATTTGAAATTATAGAAGTAATTGATCAAAATCTTAGTTTTGTTTGTGAATAAATACATTGTGATCAAAAGGGAATATCTAGAGATTTGAGAATGAGAATTTTTGCTGGTTTTGAGGCAACATCATTGAGAGTTACTTCGATGAGAGTTACAACAGTGACTTCTAGCAATTTGGGGGATGGGCTGTGGTGTCAGTCTTCATAAGGCTTAGTTGGAAGGTGATGCACAGGAACGCGGGTAATCAGGGCTCTGCAGAAAGACCTGCCCTAGGTGGCATGGTGGGGTGGGTTTGGGAGTGGAGGCCTGCAGCTCGTTCTGTGAACTGGCTGGGGTGGGGGTGGGCAGAGCGAGAGCGGGGAGAGCACCTGACTTCCCTATTGAGTCGGCTTCTAGTCATATTGCCCTTCTTCTCACCATTTAATATCTACTACATCAGCCTCATACAAGGGCATGTGTATTGATTGCAGAGAGGGAGGGAGGGACAGAGAGAGAAACATCGATGTGAGAGAAAAACTTAGATCAGTTGCGTCCTGTACACGCCTAGAGAGACTAAGGATTGAACCCCAAACTTAGGCCTGTGCCCTGACCCCCAGACCTCTCCGTGTATGACATGCCCACTGACCCACTCTGGCCAGGGCGAGAGGACCTTTCTGTGCCATAAAAGCCTCTCTCAGGGCATCTCATTCAGATCTAAATGTTATAAAGAATAATTCACAATGAACCTCTAGATGCTTTATCCAAATCCTAACTTTTAAAAAAAAGTTAACCAAATTTTAAAATATTTTCTTGAATGGCGTGATTTCAGAAATTGGAGATAATGCCTTGGAGATGGACATTTTCCATGGGAATTGAGCAGCGTTTATTGGCTAACGCTGTGCTTTGTTTCCCCAGTGCTCACATACGTTAGCTCAGTTCTCACATTGTCAACAAAGTTTCACGGCGTGAACTCAGCTTTTCCAGCCTTTTCTCTGGCCAACCGCCCTAATTTAAATATCAGCGGCAGCACAGCCCGCACAGAACAGCCCCGCCACCTTGAAAGGAGTTGGGGCATTAGGAGTTGGGCATGAAGAAAGCGCTCGCTCTCTGCCTGAGGGATTCAGCCTGTGGTGATGGCAGTGACGGGAAGCTGCAGGCTTGTCACGGTCACTTCCATGGCGTTTGGGTCTTGGAGCAAAAGAGCAGAGAGAGATCCAGAAAGGCCTGACGAGCTGGATGAGTTCTTAGGACCTGCTCCTGCTTCTAATGTTCCCTCTGGTCCGGTTAGCAGTTAGCACGTTGGGAGTGGAATAGAAAGTCCTCACGTGGGGTGTTGTCTGTCTCCCAGCACTGCGAGGTTCCCTGGAACCTGCTTACATGACCTCTGGCCCTCTCTCTCCTCCCAGGCAGTACCCCTTCCTCCTGCTTTCTTAGGCCTCAGGCCGTCTGCATAATAGATGCTCCTTGTTCCCTCCTGGTTTGTGGTACATCTCTGCTCCTTAGCCGAGCGGTCAGCTATTCGGAGAGTAGCTTCAGGTACCATCCTTGCTGTATGGTGTCTGAGATATTAGGGAAACAAAAACCCTTGGTGACTGGAAAATAATAAAATAAGGTGTAAGTGCAAGTACAGGTATTGCAGTTTATGTGACAGTATGCTCTTTTATTTAAACAAGATTTTACAACTCCTTTTCTCCAACCTGAATGGACTCCTGAAAAACGTCGCTCACTGTGGAACTTCACTTGTAGACAGTGCTCTTCAGAGAGAACCAGGAAAGGCCTGTATTTGCACCCCATTTTTTCACTGTCATTGTGAACACGCCCGCCTTCAGGGCATTGTTTGTGACAACTTTTACGTTTTGGACTCGCGGTGTAAAGGCCTCTCGTAAGTGCTGCCAGTGGTTCAGCTGCCGGAGCAGGGGTGCTGGGTGCTGGGTGTGCGGCTTCGCCGACCTCAGTTCCGCTTCCGGCAGCAGCCCTGCCCGGCGTTTGCCGAAGCTGCTTGTTCAGAGCAGAAGGGGAGTCTTCACTGAAGAATTTTACTCTAAGGAAAAACTCATCAATATTTCACAATGGGATTTTTAACAAGGCATTTTCTGCCGCCAGTTTTCATGTTGTAAAGACAATAAAAATTCTTAAAGGAATGTTTGTACTCATGATTCGCTGATTGAGAAAACATAGGGAATTTTAATTTTTGTATCTTCATGGTCCATTTTATTCTTCATTGGAAAGTATTTTCTTCCTTGAAAACATTTAAAAAATCAATTAGATACATAGAATACAAGTTGTTTTTTTTTTTTTAATGTGTTTTAAGCATCAGTTATTCTTCGTTTTAAGATATTTTTGAGACCGGGTTTTAAAAAAAAAATCTATTTTTCTATCCTTTCAGATTGTTAAGAGTTTTATTGCTTCAAATCCTAGTCCAGTCAGAGTTGATAAGTGGCACGTTGGTGTGCATATAAGTAACTGGTTAATCAGCAGAAAACTTTACAAACTCAACCAAGTACTGCCTCCTTTCCCCCTAACCATTCACAGTTTTTTAAAATCATTTGTTCAAATGAATACACTAGATCCATTTGCAGGGTTAAAATCACAGTAGTAAACATGACTTCTAAGTGATACAACAAATGACCTTTCAGCCAAGAGACAATTGAACATTCACAGCAGCTATGTAGTTAGAGCGTGATTTACCTTGACTCTGGTCTGGATGAATGGCTGACTAGCTTGGGTCCTTACACTCCATTAGGGAACTAGAAAAATATGCTATGGGTTGATGTATTGGTAATATTCCCGATTATGTCTTAAAGTCAGTGTGTTTAGGAAAAGAAAAATTTAGTCTGCCTTGTGATTAGATCATTGTCTAGATACACCATGGCTACAGGTTCAATCCCATCAGGACCCATGCAGGAATCAACCAATGAATGCATAATTATAAGAGGAACCACAAATTAGTGTCCCTACATCCCTCCCTCTTTTTCTCTCTCTCTCAATCAATTTTAAAAATTAAAAAAATATGTGCAGTGAAATGAAATGCCATGGTAAAATAATTTATTTTCTGTCCTGATTACTTTTGCTCATTGAATTCTCAGTTGACTGGATCTTTGAGGTAAGAACCAAATTCCAGATTTTAAAAATGACTAGAGTTTCAAGAATGCCAGGCACTGAGCTGAAAAACAGAAGACAGGAAAATGCAGAGATATTTCAAGCATCGTCATTTGATCAGGTTCTTTTAGGAGCTTTTCAGATTCCTCTTCTGTCCCTTCAGCCTTTGTTTTGGGAACAGCTTTGCCTTATGGGGTGATGTTTGCTCCCTTTGTCTCCATAGCTCCTGAGTATTGGTGTTCCATCGCTTACTTTGAAATGGATGTTCAAGTAGGAGAGACATTTAAGGTTCCTTCAAGCTGCCCTATTGTTACTGTTGATGGATATGTGGACCCTTCTGGAGGAGATCGCTTTTGCTTGGGTCAACTCTCCAATGTCCACAGGACAGAAGCCATTGAGAGAGCAAGGTATTGATTGTATAGGTATTTTAAAAGTTGAATACACAACATTGTCTGTTTAGTCAGTTATATTTCTCAGTGTAGATACTGTGAGTTCCACTAAGAAAAAAGAGTAAAGGTCATCTTGGAAATTCTGACTCAGTAAGCATTCCACTTGTATTGTAGATGTTTGTTGTTTAAAATAAGAAAAGAAAGAGCTTTTTAAAAATTTATTTTTTAAATTTATATACAGGTGGCATACCATCTTATCTTGCTTATATCAGTTTTAGGTGTACAACATAGTGATCTGATATTTTTATACTTACAATGTTATCACCCCACTAATTCTAGTAATCATTCATGTCAAATATCACAATGTTATTAACTAAATTCCACTTCCTCTTTTCACCTATCCCTCTACTCCTTCCTTTCTGGTAACCATCCTGTTGATCTCTATTTTTAAGAATCTGTTTTTATCTTGTTTTGTTTTTCAATTCCACATCTAAGTTGAAATCATATGATATTTGTCTTTTCTGTGTGACTTATTTTACTCAGCATGATACCCATGTTGTCTGAATGGTAAGGTTTCTTTTTTGTTGCTGTGTAATATTCTTTTGTGCCACATCTTTAAGATTCTTTTGTTTGTAAGTGATGTTCTTGTTTTGAATAGTAACAAGATCATATATTATACACATCTGTTGAAAGGAAGTAATGTAAAATAAAGGCTCTGCATGTGTTATTTATAATGTTGGGAAACAATAAAAGGGGAGTGGTTGAGTGAATGTTGATAAACTTTTATTGTTATGTAGTCATTAAAATGTTAATAAAATGTTTATACAACCAAATGTAAATGCTTATGATGAAATATTAGAGGAAAACATGCACAGTGTTAGGTACTTTGTAGTCTCAGTCTAAGAAAATGTGTGTGTGTATAAATACATAGTCTTGGCTCTGTCGTTAGCTGTGTGTCTGGCAAATCACCTGGTCCCCAAGCCAGTGCTGTCTAAGAAATGTCTGTGATGAAGGAATGGTTAGTATCTGTGTTGTCCAGTATGTAGCCACTAGGCATGTGTAACCATTGAGCACTTAAAATAATATGTCCTGTGGTTAACTTTAATTTCTAAATTATTTTTCATTAAATTAAATAGCCACTTATAGTAGCTAGTGGCTATCAATTTGGACAGTGTAGCTATAAGCCTTAGTTTCGTCATTCATAAAATACTAATATTTAGGTCATGGAATTTTGAGAGTTCAATGAATTTATGTTAAATATTTCTGACACATACTAACTAAGCATTATAAATATGACTATCATTTTTACATATGAATAAGACATTTACAAAGGAAGGAAATATAAAAAAAATTAACAATGGCGATCTTTTGGTGTGGTGTTACATAAAGTCCTTTTTAAATTCTTTTAAATTGATCAATATTGGGTATTCTAATATGTATTTTTTAACACTTACCAAAATAAAATGTAATTTCCTTTTCCTCCCTTAGGTTGCACATAGGCAAAGGCGTACAACTGGAATGTAAAGGCGAAGGGGACGTGTGGGTCAGGTGCCTCAGTGACCACGCAGTGTTTGTACAGAGTTACTACTTGGACAGAGAGGCGGGGCGCGCACCTGGAGATGCTGTCCATAAGATCTACCCCAGTGCGTATATAAAGGTCAGTGGACGTTCTCCTTAAATACAGGAATTGACATAGTGGAGGGAAAAGAAAAAAATGTCTTTATGTATTAAATCTCAGAAATTACGTTGTTTTTAAAACACATTTCCTTGGGGGCATTGGTTGACATGGCTGGTCTTGTTTTGTGATTACATTCATGCCCTATTATTTTAGTAGCAAATTTTTTAAACGTTTTAGAGTAATACACAGGCTCTAAAAACATTGGAGTGAAACCACCAAGCATATCCTTTAGTTGAAAACATGTGAGAATTTGGAATTTCATCTTAGCCAATCTTTAGGATTTTATGACAGGAAATTCTAATGTTTTTGAATTAAGAACCTGAGAAATGAAAAATTCAACAGTTAGGTTTTTAAAAATTAGTTACTTTGGAATTAAACCAATTATTTACTCTGTCATTTTTCAAATTAGCCTAAGGTATTTTTTATTAATTATTACAAATTCAACTCATTTTACTTTGATAACAACCACTGCTTGAAAGAGAAATATTGTTGTAATGAGATAGCCTAAATATATATCCATATATGTTTTAAATATTTTAATTTGAGAGAGAGAGGGAGGAAGAGAGAGAGAAGCATTGATGTGAGAGAGAAACAGATGGCTGCCTTCCGCAGGTGCCCTCCCAGGAAGTGAACCCAGGCCCCTCCAGGACCCAGGATGACGCTCATGCAGCTGAGCCACGCTGGCCAGGGCTCATTTTTTCTTTTTCCTCCCTGGCATGGTTTCTGCCTTTGGAGTCATCCCGCCTTCGTCTGGCACCCGGGAGCCACGTCTCAGAGCCAGCTTGTGTGTTCAGAAGGCAGAGGAGCTGCGTCCCTTGAGGAAGTTGAGTTCCCATCCCCTGGGTCCCATCCCCGGGGCCTCAGTCCTGTGGCAGAGGCTTTTCCGGTGCTCACCTCTGCCTGGGCAAGACTCTGCTCGGCGCATTTCTGGGTTGGCCGTTAGTATCTCACCAGCCTGATTCCTGGGCACGTGCCCATTGATAGACCTTAGAGAGCCTGGCTGTTGTATCTTTCCGTTTTGTTCTCAGAAGCTGAATTTCTGTCCTCGGCACCTACTGTCTGTGGTCCTGGGACCCTGAGTCCCTCCTGTCTTCAGCCCTGCTGTCCACTGGGGAGTTACCCCTCATCATCTGATGGATATGGGTTGTTCCCCCTTTTTGGCTGCTAGGAATCATGTGCCATGAGCATTCCTATTGGAGTCTTTAGGTAGAGGTGTGTTTCTGTTTTCTTGGATCTGCCAGAATCATAGGCAACTGTGTGCTTATCTTTTGGAGGGACAGCAGACTGTTTTCCAAAGTGGCAGTGCCATTTTCATTTCCACCGGCAATATACTAGGTGTACCAGTTAATAATGACGGATTTTATGATCAAAGAAAACACGGTAATTTCAAGAGAAACATCAAAAGTGCTTTATTCAAAGTAATGTCCATTGCTAGCTACACATTTCCCCATCTTTCAGGTAATTTGTGGATATCGTCCCAATAGAGCTTTTCTTGTTTTGAGGCAAACCATTCAGAGACCCAATTTTCCACTTCTTCGTATGTTTTGAAGTGCTGCTCAGAGAGTGCGTGTGCCATCGATCGGAACAAGTGGTAATCTGAAGGAGCAAGGTCTGGTGCATACAGCGGGTGGGTTAATACTTTCCAGGCAAGATCTTTTAATGTGTCTTTAACTGGTTTTGAAGTATGTGATGGTGCGTCCTCGTGAAGCAAAATTATTTTGCTGTGTCACATTCTGGTTGTTTCAAAGCATGGTTCAAATTGGTTATTTGTTGCCGGTAGCGATCAGTATTAACAGTTTCACCTGGTTTTAGAAGCTCATCATCCACCACACCTTCCTGATCCCACCAAACACAGAGCATTGCCTTCTTTCTGAAGCGATTTGAGGATCACCCATGATTTTGTGCGTTTGGGATTCTCAAACTGAATCCACTTTTCATCGCCAGTCACAATTCGATGCAAAAAAGGCTTTCGTGCCATTGAAGCAACATTTTACTGATGACTTCGGTTTTCCATTTGATATGGAACCCATTTTCCTTTCTTAAAAATCTTTCCCATTGCTTGTAAGCAATCGGAAATTGTTTGCTAGCAACGTTTAATCTTTCTGCAAGTTGTTTTTGAGTTTGATACGCATCTTCATCCACCAATAATATTTGTAATTGTTTTCCTTTGAACTTTTTTGGTTGACCTGGTTGTCCTTTGTCTTTCCCATCGAAATCATCACTTTTAAAGCATTTAAACCAGCGTTCACAAGTATCTTGAGATGGAGCATGTTCACCATAAGCTTCCCGAAGTATAGGATAACTTTTTTCTTTTAAATAAAGTAATGAATTAAAACTTCCCGCAAATGTCCCTAACCTGTTTGGCTCAGTGGATAGAGCGTCGGACTTTAGGGTCCCAGGTTCGATTTTGATCAAGGGCATGTACCTTGGTTGCAGGCACATCCCCATTTGGGGGTGTGCAGGAGGCAGCTGATGGATGTTTCTCTCTCATTCATGTTTCTGGCTCTGTTTCCCTCTCCCTTCCTCTCTGTAAAACTTCCCCCAAATTCTTTTTGGGGGGCACAAAATGCGACATTTTTAAGTGTAAAAATATCTATGATGTTAACATAGATAACATCAAAGTTGCTGTCAATACAAGAAAATAGCATACACATTAAATTGCATATATATCAACATGTGTAACTCCATCTATTGAAAAATATCCGCATTATTAACTGGTACACCTAGTATATATGAAGGTTTTAGTTCTCTCTATGCTCATCAACACTTGTTCTTCTTTAGCCTTCCTGGTGGATGTGAAGTGGTATCTCATGGTGATTTTGATTGGCATTTCCCTCATAGCTAATGATGTTGACTATCTCTTCAGGTGCTTATTGGTCTTTTGTATATCTTCTTTGGCGAAATGTCTGTTTAGATCTTTTGTCCATTTTTTAAATTGGGTTTTCTTTTTATATTTGAGTTGTAAGAGCTCTTTATATGTTCTGGGTATCAGTCCCTTGCCAGATACACAATTTGAAAAGATTTTCTTCTGTTCTTTGACCTGTCTTTCATTTTCTTGATATGATTTGCAACCCACACAACAGTTGTTCGCTTTGATATCTGTGAGTTTTTCTGTTCTTTGAATGAGTGTGTTTTTGGTGTCATAGCTGAGAAACCATTGCCTACTCCGAGGTCCTGAAAACGTATTACTCCTGTGTTTTGTCCTAAGGGTCTTAGAGTTCTGGCTGTAAATTTAGGCCGATGAGACATTTTTAGTGAATTTTTGTGCAGAGTTTAAGGAGGTTGATCCAGCTTCATTGAGTAGCTTGATACTATTCAGTTGTTTCAGCAACCATTAGTCAAAAAGACTGTTTCCGTTACTAAATTATCTCGATCCCCCTGTTGAAATTAGTTGATCTTAAATGTAAAGGCTCATTTCTAGGCAATCAATTGTATTTTATTGATCTGTGTATCTTTAGGACAGTACTATTCTGCCTTGATTACTATAGCTTTGCAGTAAGTTTTGAAATTGAGAGGTCTGAATTCTCTAGCTTTGTTCTTTTCAGTATTATTTTGGCTATTGCCACCCGCTGGTATATCCACAGGAATTACATGACTGGCATGGAGGGTATCAATTTTTAAAAATATATATTTATTTGTTTCAGAGAAGGAGAGATAGAAACATCAGAGAGTCATTGATCGGCTGCCTCCTTCACTCCCCTCCCCCACTACTGGGGATTGAGGGGGGACCCGGGCATGTGCCCTGTCAAACCGTGACCTCCAGGTTCATAGTCCACAACCACTGGGCAACAGCAGCCAGGCGAGCTCATCAACTTGTAATAGTGTTTCTGTCCTTTGCACGTAAATGGAGCGGAGAGAGAAGGTGGTCACGCATCCCTCACTCCTCCACACTGACTGGAAGTCTTCGGATTATTTGTCATTTGAAATGAATGGACAGAACATGACAGCGTTGAATATATACTATGTACCAGACAGAAGCTATTTTGCTCTTATGTAATAAAGTACGCATTTCTTAAAAATTAAGATTTTAAAAAAGTAAGGTGACAATGCCGTCTGTCACTCCAAATAGCTAGAATGGCAAAGAAAAGAAGTTGGCTGTATAACTCACCAAGCTCATCCATTCATCCTAAAGAAAACGCGTAGCAATTTGCTTTGACAGGGAAGGGGTGACTTCTTCATTTTACACAAAGGGGTTGTTTCCCACAGGGACAGTCACGCTGCCCCCACTGCATTAGGTAGATCAGAGGTTCAGAGGCGTGGAGCAGCCGCCGCTGTCCTGACGGTGACATGCGCCACTCGGCCACCCTTCCTACATTACAGTGTCATAAAACTTACCCTGTTCAGCTTAAGGGAGCCGAACGAAGCGCCGCGTTTTCAATGAGCTGTGCATGAATTTGCCTCTTTTCTGGGGGCCTCGGAACCTGACACCTTCCCTTTTCCCCCCGAAGGTCTTTGATTTGCGGCAGTGCCATCGCCAGATGCAGCAGCAGGCGGCCACTGCGCAGGCTGCGGCCGCGGCCCAGGCAGCAGCGGTGGCGGGGAACATCCCGGGCCCGGGGTCAGTGGGTGGCATAGCTCCAGCGATCAGTAAGTATGCTTTGGGTTTGTGCTGTTTTTAAGTGTAACCGCTGGCGTTTTATATTGATTCCCGTATTTGATTAGTTACTTTAAACAATAATAGAAATTAAAATTGTCATTACTGGGATAATAACGTTTTTGAATTTATAGAAAACTCTTCTTTTAATGTTTGCCCTTTGTCTAGGGACCTATTTTTATTCCTTTTGTGTCCAAAGGGAGTATGGGATAAAGAAGAAAAGGGTTTTTTATTACATTAGTGGTCACCTCCTCCCTTTCTGTTGATGCTTTTAATTCCTGCCTCACCAGCCAGGGTGGGTTTGTATCACTGACATGCTTGGCTTCATTCTAGAAGGAAAGCCTTTTCGATTTCAGAATTAGGCACCTCCTGTTTTGTATATGTGTATGAGTTTTTTTTAACTATGCTAAGCATGGAGAGAAAACTAGGTGAGGGTGGTATTTTGATAACTTGTAGACTTTTTTTAATTTTAGGGTAAAATTGAACTGTGTGCCAGGTTTCACACTGATGGGGAATTTTTTACTGCAGAGTTAAACTCCTGACTATAGACTTTTATGATGGAAACACGTGGCACCCATCTTCCACGTCTGAAGGCATAACTAGTGATTCATTCAACCCCTGTTCTTAACCTCTTCAGTGTGGTAAGCAAATCACACTGGCCAAGAAAACTGCAGTGTCCCTGCAGGTTTCTCTACAGTACATGCAAATTCCTCCCACTAGTTTCATGTAATATTGATGAATGCAGATTGATTATATGACTGTATGTTCTAACTGGAAAATTAGATGCAGAGTCTCCATTATGACTGAAATTCAGGAGTTTACAATTTAGAGATAGATAAGGCATATTCATATACAGAATTTGATTTTTTAAAAATTCAGGCATCTAAACCATTCATTTGCTAGTTCTGATGTTATAAACATGCTTTCACTGAGGAATCCAGAGACATTAAAGTTCTCATTCTCATCCAATGCCCTAACGGACCAGCTGCGTCTTCTCTGTTACATTGTGAGACAGAGAGACATCGTCGGGGTCTTCCGAGAAGCGTTAGTGGAACCAGGACTCTTACCTGTTTCATTGTCAGTCATGTCTTCCTCTGCACCAGGCTGTGTGGATAGACAGGAAGTTTGCATGACCCATTCTGTAAACATGCACTCCCCTTAAAGTCAAGTTGCTTCTTACCCCTTCACCTCCATTTCTAAAGAGAAAACTTGGTGGGGGTGGGTAGACGGCAGTCATTCACTTTATAACTGGTGGTTAGGCAGAGGACTCAGGTGGAATGCAAATGGTCTGAACCAAAAGTTTTCAGTCTCTGGTGATAACGTTTAGGTCTGTACTTCTTGGCACTTGGACAGAGAACTGTATGCTGGGGAGAGTGAATTAAAGAGAGCCGGTCACTTTATTAATGGAAGATGTAGGGAGAATGGAGAGAGATCAGCCCGTCCCCCTGATGTCTTTCTAATCTTTTCTGTTAGGTTTGTCAGCTGCTGCTGGGATCGGGGTGGATGACCTACGTCGCTTATGCATCCTCAGGATGAGTTTTGTGAAGGGCTGGGGACCCGATTACCCAAGACAGAGCATCAAGGAGACGCCTTGCTGGATCGAGATCCACTTACACCGGGCCCTCCAGCTCCTCGATGAAGTGCTCCACACCATGCCTATTGCCGACCCACAGCCTTTAGACTGAGATCTTCACTGGCGAAGCCCTTAACATGTCAGGATGGTGGACTAGAACATGCAATCCTGTTTATAATCTGAAGATATATATCACTTTGTTCTGCTTTATCTTTTCATAAAGGGTTGGAAACATGTTTGTTGCCTTGCTCCTAGCAGACAGAAACTGGATTAAGACTTTAAAAAAAAATTTTTTTCCTATTTAGAACTTTTCAGGCATGGCTCAGAACTTGAAGGTCAGGAAAAACACATTATTAAATTTACTTCACCAGTTAATGTATGAAGGAATCATTCCAATCCTGGAAAATTTAGCCCTTTAAAATGCCGTTGACCTTTTTCTATGCAGAACATTGGTATATGTGCTGTTCTAAAGAATGAACTCCATGTTGCAGGTTTTAAAGGCAGAGACGTTCTTAACGTTAATTCACCTGTTACTGCGTGTGCACCTTGTTATTGTTGAGCAGACTCGACTCCAAAATATTGTGCCATGTGGGTGAGTTAATGTCACCAAGAGCAACTTCACTCTGTATTTAAAAAATGAGACAGTAATGTATTATAATCTTTTATTCAAAATATATTTTCCGCAAGTTAAACTAAGTGAAGATGATTTCAATTCAGATTGTCTGGCAACTTCAATTTCATTTTCACCAAGGCAAAAGAGGAATCTCTGCGAGTACTGAGAATTCCTTAAGATTATCAGAGAAACACCATCGACAAGTGCAGTAGTGATCCCAGCTGGGTGACGATTTCTCGAGGAGTTAACTTTTCCCTGTTAAACAGTCGATGTGCCTCTGTTCCAGGCACAGGGTTGGGTACCGGGAAGCCTAGAAGAGCCATTTCTTTCCGCCATTGATTCCCAGGGAAGGTTTTGTATTTTTAGAAACACTAAAAGCAGTGCCACTCCTCCGTCCCCATTCTGCACAGGTGGCGGTGCCTAAGTCAGTGACGGGGATCCGGAAACCGCTCAGTCCTGCGTCAGGCCCTGTGCGGACTGATGGAGGCAGGACGGCTCATATAGGAGTCCGGCTATTTTTGTACTTGATTTGATGCGACTTCTTTTTCATATCCTCTTTAAATCATGTATGTTATGACATTGTTTGGAATTCAGTTTTTGTATCTCGGGGCAAGACTGCAAACTTTTTATACCTTTTGGTTTTTCTAAGCCCTGTGCCATCAATGATCCTATCAATTGGCAGTGACTTTGTATAGAGAATTTAAGTAGAAAAGTTGCAAATGTATTGACTGTACCACAGACACCACATGTATGCTTTTTACTTAGCTAGTAGCATAAATAAAACCGAATCTCAACATCCACAGTGGAATTCTAGGTTTGTTTTTAAGTTTTTCCTTTTGCACTTTTTGAGTCCAACCTCAGAGGCGAGACACCTTCTAGGAAATGGCAGGCAGCAGCCAGTCCTGCAGCTTTGGTTCCCCTCCCTCTACCGGGACTTCCCGGGACCTGAGGTCTGAAGCATAGACGGGGTTAGATTCTGGAGTTTCATTTGACTGTAGCAAAGGTAGGCCTGGTTGTCTAAAGAGCAGTAGGTTGTCTGCAGAATCAACAGTGCGGCCTAAAATCCAGGATTGTCTTTCAGACGCCTTTACCGCTTGCTTGGGGGCCTTTCTAAACATAATAAGGTTCTAAAGTAGGTTCCAGGTTTGAGGAGCACTTACTATGCGTGCCAGGTACCCTTAGATCAGTTTAGATGAACAAGTCTTCCGCTTCCTCGCTCAGAAGGTATTCTTAAGACCTCCCTAGAAACCAAAATGTTAGCTTTTTTAAATAAAGATTTTGATTCGAGCTACGTGGCTTTTGTTTTCGAAGTATTTCTCTACCAGCGTATTCGTTTTGTACTCTAGAGTACTAACAACAACTTTTGTGAAAGACCTCATTGCAACTTGTAAACATTTGGTGATTTAAGTATTATTGGCAGATGTTTAAAAAGATATCATTTTATAGGCCCATTTTTACTGTGAAGGAGGATTCGGACTGAGAAGAGTTTTAGAATGACGTATTCTAAAAAATCCAGGTTATTTGGCTGGAGCCATCAGCATGCTGTGATATAATCTATTGCCTCCGTTTCTATTTTAAGAAAAGTTTTCATGTTTCATAAAACATGAAATCTGGGGAATCATTTGTGGAAATACTTGCAAAGAAGCCTGTCTTCAAGGCCTGGCCACCTGTGTTGGTTGCTTTCTGCTAAGAGCCAGACAAGAACATAGAAGTATTTGCAGTTATTAATTGCTTTCTGTTTGTACCCAGATGCAATCACATGCTTTTGAGAAGACATCTAGTATGTTATGATCAGTTATTCCTGAGAGCTTAGTGGTTAAATGGTATTTCCATCTCTTAAATGTAGTCCTCTTTCATGAGTAAGATAAAGGAATCCCTATGTTTAAAATTTAGGGGTACAGTCGTTTCTGCAGTTCTAAGAATCTGATTATTATAAGGATAAAGTTCTGAGTGAGTGTTCTACGCTAGTTCATATGTCAAAGACTTTGAAAATGTTGAATTTCAGTGAAAGCTGAGTGAGAGGTGAACCTTTATTATCCAGTATAAGGCCCGTTCCACATGTGTCAGTGCCTTTCATACTCACAGGGAATCCTTTATGGTGTTGCCTTCATTTTCCAGGGCGCACGCTCTTTGGTGAGAGAGTCTGTCCCCTCTGTGACAGGATGCTGCACCTGGCATGCAAAGATGATGACCAGAAATCACTGCCATCTGACCTTGTTTTCCCAAAGCACGGCTCCTTGTTATTGACCTGACCACGGACTAGGTCAGCCATCCCATTCCTGTAGGTTTACAGGTTGTGTGGTCTCACCTAAGGACAACTGTACTTGAAACACCCAAATATATAGTAGCTTTTAAAATCCATTTTTGTGGGGAAGAAGGGTGAGGTATAAAGGGAGGTATTTGTCATAGAAAGTTTGAAAACAACATACAATGTCCTGTCTTCCAGATGATAACTATTTTCAAAGTGTATTGCAGTTAGCACTGTTATCGTGCCCATCTGGAGAAGGGAAGGGTACACTTTTCCAAGCTGCTCCTTCGCTCTCTGTGGAAGATGAAGACTAGAGGGCGGACTCTTTCTCTTCCTGGTTTGCTGGTGACTGGTTGATAGTTGCTACTCATTAACTATCACATCCTTTTGGAGAGTCTTTTGTTGGAAGAAGCAATTTTATTTCGGCAGAATCCTTTTTGATCATAGTTTTTATAGTTTGCTCCCTTTTTCATTGAGTCATTTACTGGCATTGGGTTTAAGGACAGCAAGTTGGGAAAATGGTAAATTTAGGTCACGGAGGTGAATGAGTACATGAAAGCAACTGCCTGTAAAGTCCGTTAACCACTCTTTGTAGATGGGGCTTGACAAAGACTAGCGGATAATAGAATGAAGAAGCGCATTCTTTTTCCTTCTGGAAGCAGAGCGCATCTTCTTGCCAATAGCTCTCTGTAAAGAATCGCCTAAATCCTCCTTTGCAAGGTTATACAAATAGGCTATGAGAATCTTTAGTGCGAGCCTTTCCCTTTTTTTTTTTTCTGATCGCTAGGTAATTTCTCTTCAGATATGTCAAGAAGGATGTAAAACGTTAGTGGCCTTATTCACTTATTCCGAGCAGCATCCTTGGGCCCAGTGCTTGTTCCAGTGTTACTAGGTGGTTTATCTTATATGGTTGTGAAATGGATTTTTTTTTGCATAATCCAGACTTGCCTTATTTAAGCAGTAAGATGTTTTTATTTCAGCCATTTTTAAAAAATATATATCTTCATTGATTTCAGAGAGTAACGGAGAGGGAAAGAGAAACATCAATGATGAGAGAGAATCATTGATCAGCTGCCTCCTGCACATCCCCCAACTGGGGATAAAGCCCACAATCCGGCGTGTGCCCTTGGCTGGAATCAAACCTGGGACCCTTCAGTCCGCAGGCTGACGCTCTATCCACTGAGCCAAACCAGCCGGGGCTGTTTGAGCCATCTTTTGATGGAGTTATTTAATATGTATGTCAGAGAACATACTGGATGTGTTTCTTTTCGTGCCTAGCTCTCTCGCTCAACTTCCCGGGTGCGTGCTTAGAAAGGGTTGTTGCCTTGACGAAATGGTCGCAGACTTGCTGTGGGTCTGAATGTTTAGTGTTTCCCCCTCCCCCTTCCCACCCCCATCTTGTCCCTTTTTGACAGTGACACTTCCCGTGCGTTGTTAGTGACCCTCCCCTTAGTGACTCTTCTTCCCTTTCTGGTTCCTTTTTCCCCAGCTGCTTGGGCAGGGAAGCCAGCTAACCAGACTAATCGGCACTTTCTTTGACTAGAAGGGCAGCCTGGCACAGGACCCAGCACTTCCGCACTCCCTGGAGAAAGGCCTTCAGCGCTGCCGGTTGATGGCTTCCAGTGCCTCTTGACTCGCTCACTTTCAGGTGGTTGAGGCAGAGAGAAGTGAGTCATATTCCTATTTTCCCCCTTTGCACGGTTTTTCAAAGGTCTCATTGCTTCCACTTGAATGCGGCTCACATAGAAATTGGGGTGACCAGGGTCACGAAATTAGGTTATCAATGGCTAGAGGCCGTGCCCTTGCCTAGAAGACACCACCACCAACAACAAAAAAATAAAACAAAACAAACACGGAGCTTGGCAAACGAGAGGCTCGCTTTGGTTTGCTCGGTGTCTCCTTTGGAGCCCTCTGTCTGGCCTGCCTCCGCCACAGGGAGTGTTTTTGACCTTCAGGTGCCTTCATGCGATTGAGGATTTGGTATCCCAGCCCCGGGCGGAGCTAAAGTAACTGCAGACGTTTTCAGGGATTTTACCATCAGACTTGAGTGAGTGAAGGAACCTCCTTTTTTCTTTTCTTTTTTGGAGCCAGGAAGGACGGAGGCGATGACTCTGGTGAAGACAATCATTTCTCTTGTGGGTGTGGAGGGTGTTGGGTTTAAGATGCTTTCTGGGCAGGTCCCGGGGCCAGGGCTCTGGTTCAGCCGGAGAGGAGTGATTCCTTGCTGGACCGGACAGGGCGCGCTCTGGCTGTGCTCGGCCAGAGAACGGGACGCGTGACCTTGGGCCAGTCATGTACCTTCTCTGGGCCTCGGTTGCCTCGTCTGTCAAATGAGGGAGGTGGACCCGATGCGTCCTTCCGGCTCGGAAGTGTCAGTGGCCTTGGCTGCCTTGCAGCGGTTTTTGGTTTCTTCCTCACCTGGCTCTGCTGTTCGAGGGGCTTTTGTTACTGGTTTCTCCGTTATTTGAGCAAAACTGGGCTTAAGATTTTATTACTCTTCTCCTACGGACACCAAGTTACATAAGATGTCCCTAAGACTTACATTCAACCAAAGGCCTAGCACTACCTTGGGGGCTGCAATAAATACTTTAAAAAAAAATAGAGGGGGCGTGGAACCTTCATTTTATTTTCCCATCATCTCTGTGGAAGACGGAGGAAGGCTTTTTTTGAGTCACGACATTCTAACTTGCGGGTTGGTGTGTGTGTGACACTGTCCCCTGAAGGGCTGTGTGCTGGTAATTTTTTTGTTTCACTAAAGTGGATGGAAAACTCACTGTAAACACCTAATGAGAGTGGAGGTCATTACTTGGGGTCTTTGGCTTTTTAACTCTTCTGTGCTTAGAACAGGGACATTCCTCTGAGCGGCATCTATTAAAACGCTTTGTACAACTCCATGGAGCGTCTAGGGCAGCGGTTCTCAACCTGTGGGTCGCGACCCCTTTGGAGGTCAAAAGACCCTTTCACAGGGGTTGCCTAAGACCATCAGAAAATGCAGATATTTACATCACGATGCATCACAGTAGCAACATTTCATGGTTGGGGGTCACCACCACATGAGGAACTGGATGCAAGGGTCGCGGCCTTAGGAAGGTTGAGAACCGCTGCTCTAGGGGATGACTGTCCACTTCATCCCCGGCTCTTTGCAGCCCATTTCGATGAGAAGGCTTCGGGTTGGAGCATTTCTTTCAGGGTTCTCTTCCCGCCCATGGGGGTGGTGAGCGTCAGGAACTAATGGGGCTTTGACCTCTTAGGGCTGGTCCAGGGCGGGGGTGGGGAGTCCTGGTAGAGGCCAGCCCGGCGGGAGCTGGGCAGGAAGGGATGTAACCAGCTGCTGTCGCCCTGGCTGCTTGTCACTGGTAGAAGGACTCGTGGGTTGGCACTGGTAAAAGGCTAAGCATGGGGTCGGCACACTTCCTCCCGGTGTCGGTGCTGGCCGGTGCCTCAGACAGGTGATGCCAGGAAACCTGGGATGTGGTGGCTGCCGGCCCCTGGAGGAAGCAGTGGGGGGCGGGGACAGATGTGGGGGTGGCTTTCCGCTCTGCCTTCCCCCGAGCTCAGCTGAAGGGCCGCGCCCCGTGGCTGTGTGTACACGTCTCCTCTGGGTGACTCTGTGGCTCACCCACGGCTGAGCCTTCCCTGAGACTCTGTAACCGATCTGTTTTCCATTAAAAGAGAAGCCAATGAAATCGCTCCCTGCTCGTTCTTTGTCTTAAGCTTGTGCGGGCCCTGGGTCTGGAAAAGGTGGCTCATTGCTTAGAGAATTCTGGAATTGGAGGCAGGATTCCCTCCCTTGCCCCCGGGACCACCGATCGGGGGAACAGGGCATTTCAAACTGTGACCATGAGAACAGTCCCCGCTCCGTCCTCATCCCTAAAAGGAGAGGGTCCTGGCGGTGGGAGGAGATGTGGGTGCTGAGGCTTGAATGAAAGACGCGTTTCTTACCTCCTGTCTCCCGAGTCCCGTTCCTGTGTCTGAGCTGCTTTTTTCTGGGTTTACCTTCATTTTTCTAAATAGCATGATCATGTTGGCATTTCTTGATTTTTTTTGGGGGGGGGAAGTAGAGAGCCGATGACTTGCTCCTCTAAAAAAATGAGGGTTTAGCTGTCTCACACCATCACCACCCCATCCATTCTTATTCACCACTGGGATTAAATCATGACTTTTGATTAGTTCACGATTCACAGCTGAGCTACTTGGTGTACTTTTTTGTTTAACTTTTCTTTTTTCTTCTGAAATTCATTGCCTTAATGTTTTAATTTGCTCATTTTTTCTTTTTTTTTTTAATTTTTAAAAACAGTGATTTCAAAGAGGAAGGGGGCAAGCAACAGAAACATCAATGATGAGAGAGAATCATTTGATTGGTTACCTCCTGCACATCCCTCATTGGGGATCGAGCCCGAAACCCGGGCATGTGCCCTTGACTGGAATCGAACCCGGGACCCGTCAGTCCAGAGGACAGCGCTCTATCCACTGAGCCACACCGGGTCGGGCTAATTTGCTCATGTTTCCATGTGGCTCTCATGTTAGCCCAGCCTTGCCACAGCAGCTGCAGTTCTGTCACCCGGTCAGCCCACCAGCCAGCCTTTGAGCTCCGCCATTTAATGACTCCTGAGGTGGCCGCTGCCTCGCTGCCTGTGTGGACCAGGCTCACCTCCGAGTTGTCCCCGCGGACATCTCTTCGCCGTGAAGGGCAGGTTCTGGGGACCAGAGGTGAGGGGTGGAGAGGGATGAGACCCCTGGGTGAGTCGCCGGGAACAACCTAGAGAGGGGAGCCAGGCAGACATTCCTCAGAGAGAGAGAGAGACGGAACAGATGGAACGGGGTTTGAACTGGGTCAGCGGCCTCGCCTCTCCCCTGGCAGCAGCTGAGCAGGGACAGTGACAGCTGGCAGCAGCTGGAATCCCAGGAGCCTGGTGGCCTCGGACCCTCTACAGCCGGCATTGGGCCCGGAGGTGGGAGCCATGGGAGCCACTGCCCCGGGGCGCCCAGCTCTCCGCCCCCAGAGATTCCTTTTCCTCTTGTAGCTTCCCCGTTGGCTCCAGTTCCCGGCAGTCACTGTCTTAAATAGTCAAACAGCACCAGGTAACGTGTGACAAATAAAAACGAACAGACCTCATTGGTAAGTGTGGAGAGGAAGGAGCAAACACACACACATACACACACACACACACACACACACTCCAGGGTCTGCAGGACTAGAACGCGGGGCGGGTCCTGTGAAGATGGAGATGATCTC
>PVJN01034205.1:0-22923 GCA_004026805.1 Lasiurus borealis | reverse complement strand
TGGGCAGGGGCAGGACCGGGTGGGCAGCGGGCAGGACAGGTGGCAGTGGGCAGGGCCAGGTGGGCAGCGGGCAGGACAGGTGGGCGGGGGCAGGACCGGGTGGCTGTGGGCAGAAAGAGCGACCTCTCAGCACGTGTGAGCGGGGCGCTGTCGGAGGCGGTGAGGAGGCGGGGTTCGGGGGCAGGAGCAGTTCTGCAGCCTGTTCACCAGCCGGTGGAGCACCCGGGGAAACTGAGGCTCGGAGAGGAGGGGCCGCCCCTGCCCCGGCCCCGGGCCCCCACACAGCCCGGCGTCCTGGCTGGAGCCCTCCCCGCGCCCAGGTGCCGGCATTCCCTCGCTCTGCAGGGCCGTCCTCCGGCTGTGACGCGGGGAGCCAGCAGGAGCCCGAGAGCTGGGGAGCGGGGGGATTTCCGGTTTTCTCCCGCCACCCCCCTCGCCCTCCACACAGTCCGACGGCGGACACAGCAGAGACAGGCCCTGGGCCTCCCGGTGCCCGGCCTGGGGCGGAGGCCGGCTGAGGTTCCCGACAGCGGGAGCGGCCCAGCCCTGCCCTCGCCTGCCCTCGCCCGGCCGGGGGCGGTGGCTCCCCGCTACAGATAAGGGGTTTGCACCTCCTTCCCCTCCCGCCAGACAGAACGCCCGCCACGCCCTTCCCGAGAGCCGTCCGGCTGGGGTCGCTGCGGGCTCCCCCACATGTCACTCAGAGGCAGCCCCCGCCAAAGGCAGCCCTCTCTCTTCCCGGGGCGCCCTCCCCTCCAGAGGGGCCCGTGCAGGCACCCCCCCAACCCCGCACAGACCCGCAGCGGCTGCAGCCCGGAGCCTGGCTCCAGGGCCCCAGCCCAGCAGGGATCCGGGGACTATATTTAACCGAGGATGACACATCCCCACCCTCAGGAATGTTCCAGAGCCGCCGCGCCCTCCCACCGGGCTCTCTGTGGGGGGCAGCACCCCGAGGCCCCTGCGAAAGAAGGCCCCCTCCTCATCGGGCCCAGAGGAGGGGCGCCAGGCACTTCCAGCCTCTCCCGGCTCCTGCGGCTCCTGGGCTGGGCCCCCAGGGCTGGGCCGACAGCTGCAGTCCCTCCCCGCGTCTGACGCCTCTTCTCTGCGAGGACACTTACCATTGAACTGAGAGCCCCCCCCTCCATCCAGACCCCCCACTGAACCCAGACTTCCGAACGCCCCCCCATGGGCAGGCTCAGGGCTGGGACGGGACGTATTTGGGGGCACCTGGCCACCCACGACCCCGCCCGAGGCTCTCCCACCCACCAAAGGCAAGAACTACCGGCAACATAGGGCAGCCAGACCCCGCCCCCCGAATGCTCCCAGAGACGGGGTCTCCCCACCTCACCTTCCGGGAACAGCACCCCTCCCTCTCGATTGCCCCCAGGCATCCCGGGTTCTTCGGTTGCCCTCCCTTCCCTCTGGCCCCCGGTCTCCCCAGCATGTGTGTGTGGGGGGGGTGTAAGCCTCCCACAGCGGTTCTCAACCTTTTTTAATGCCGTGACCCTTTAATACAGTTCCTCATGTGGTGGTGACCCCCAATCTTAAAATTATCTTCGTGGCTACTTCATCGCTGTCATTTTGCTACTGTTAATGAATCATCATGTAAATCTCTGTGTTTTCTGATGGTCTGAGGCTCTACAGCAGCGGTTCTCAACTTGTGGGTCGAGACCCGCAGATTGAAAACTGCTAGCAAGGTCGCAGTCCCACAGAGAGGCAGGCAGGACAGCGGAGGCGGGCGGAGGGCCGTGTTTAGCACAGACGCCCCATGCTCCAGCCGGTGGGGCATGTTGTGGACACAAAGTTAAGGCACTTAAATCGATAGGCGAGGCCGAAACCAGTGTGGCTCAGTGGATAGAGCGTCGGCCTGTGGACTGAAGGGTCCCAGGTTCGATTCCGGTCAAGGGCATGTATCCTGGTTGCGGGCACATCCCCCGTGGGGGACATGCAGGAGGCGGCTGATGGATGTCTCTCTCTCATCGATGTTTCTAGCTCTCTATCCCTCTCCCTTCCTCTCTGTAAAAAATCAATAAAATATATCTTAAAGAAAAATCTATAGGCGAGGCCCTGGAGCCCGGCCGGGTGGCTCAGTGGTTGAGCCTCAGCCCATGACCTCAGCAGTCAGCAGGGTCAAGTCCCAGTTGGGGGCCTGCAGGGGCAGCCGGCCAACGATCCTCTCTCATCACTGATGTTTCTCTCTCTCTCCCTCTCCCTGCCTCTCTGACATCCATAAAAACGTCTGAAATGGAGGAGGAAGGGGACCCCAGGCTCCCACGGGGCCCAGCAAGCCTTGTGGGCGGGGACGGAGCAGCGTCCACCTGGAGGGTCCGTCCGCCCCGAGAGGTCAGAGCGAGAGACGGGCCTGCGCCCGCCGGGCATCCAGGAGGGCCGGAGGGCCCAGGCAGGGCGATGACCACCCCCACGGGGGTCAGAGGGCACGCCGGAGGGCCCAGGCCAGGTGAAGACCGGAGGTCACGGGGGTCAGAGGGCACGCCGGAGGGCCCAGGCCGCGGTGGACTCCAGCCTGCTGTCCTCGCTCCCCGCGCTGAGAGCAGGGACAGGTCACGTGAGGACGGAGGCGCCGCCCGCCCTGAGAACCGGGGAGGGACGTGGAGTGAGGAGCTGGCACATCGGGCAGGTGGCACCCAGGGCGTCCCGGGGCGCCAGGCGGGGTCGGGGTCACGGCCCCCGTCTCCGCCCGCCCTGCAGCGTCCGACTGGTTCCCGGGCGGCGGCCCCACCCATGGCCTTTCCCCAGGCTCGGCCCCGCCCCCGGCGGCCCGGACAGAGGGAAGGGGGGCCAGGCCCTGGGACCCAGCGGGCAGGCAGGGCGGGAGGGACTGGTGCCTCCAGGCGTCGCGCTGGGTCCGAAAGCCCCACCGTGTCCGGCGAGGCCTGGGCGGCCTGTGGGCGCCGACCCCCAGGGGAATGAGCCCTCGGTGCCGAGGCCGGAGTCTCGCCCACAGCTTGCGGGGACTGTGGAGACGGTGGGGACAGCGGGGAAGGGGGGAAGGTGAGAACAGTGGGAACAGGGTCCCCACATGCCAGGTCCGGGTGCAGGCGGCCACGTGGGGGCTGGGCCTCACCACCCGCACGCGCCCGCACATGTGTGTCTGGATCCAGTCCTGGTTCCACACGCATTTCCACAGGTGCACCTGCCCCTCGGAGGAAAAGACCCGGAGCTGCTCCCGAGCGAAGGAAGGGGCGTCAGTAGAAACGGGGGGCAGTGACAGCGCCTCGCGTTTGATGGGTGACTCACGCCCAGTGGCAGCGGCGCCGGCCGAGTGACTCAGCCTTGAGGGGCGGGGGGTACGGGGGGAAGGGGGCTGTGCCGTCTGGAGCCCCCGGCCCCTCAGGGCAGCCAGACCCCTTTGAATGCTCCCCCGCCCTCCCCCCAGGCACCTCCCTCCTCCCTCCCCCACCAGCCCTCTCCCCCAAACCCTCCCTGCCCCCTGCAGGCTCCTGGGCTATGGGAGCCTGGGCAGTGCGGGGTCACCCCAGGTGCGGGCGGCAGAAGGTCCCGGCCCCGGTGGGCACGCGGGTGGCCCGGATGCTGGAACCCCCTTATTTGGAGCGGGGGCCGGAGACCGAGGTGTTTCCAGGCCAATCCCCACCCGCAAGTAGAGAGTCCGCCGCCGGGGCTCCAGGGCCTGCCTGCTGGGGACCAGCGGGCTCAGGGGGGGAGGCGTGGGCAGAGCTGCGGCTGGAGGACGTGGGATTGGCAGGAGGCGTGTGTTTCGGGGTGCAGGGTCCCACATTCCGGAGAGGCGATGCCTGGGGAAGGCGGAGCAGAGGCAGGCCCCGGGGCGGCGAGACACCGGAGCGGGGAGCAGGGAGCGTGTGCCACCCCGGGCGGAAGGCAGCTGAACTTCACCCTCAGAGCAGCGGGCGTCATTGGAAAGGGGAGCGGAGGGGAGAGAGGGAGCCTGGCTGAGGGGCTCGGCTGCAGGGCCCACAGGAGACCACGCCGTAGGGCCAGGGCTGTGGCCGAGGCCGAGGAGGGAGGTGGTGGCTTTATGGCCTGTGTGTGTGTGTGTGTGTGTGTGTGTGTGTGTCTGTGGGGGAGTCAGCCGCTGGGCTGGCCAGCCAGGTGTGCAGACCCGGGCGGGGACATGGGACAGGATGGTCTCAGGATGGGCGCTCGGAGCTTCCTGAGGCGGGTGAGATGGCGCAGGGGCCATGGGTGGGCCGAGCATCTGGCCTTCTCCCGTGACGCTGAGACGCCGGTGATTTCACGGAGACGCGGTGGGGGAGAGGGAGGGGGACCCCGCCCTGAGCTCGGAGACGCCGGCCTGCAGACGCCCACTGTGCGGGGAGGAGGGGACAAGGAGGGACCAGCCCCAGCCGCACCGAGCCCCCCAGAGCCCAGAGGAAGGTCAGTCTGGGTGGAGGTGGGAGTGGAGGTTGGAGGGGGCCAAACCAAGAGGATTGGGGGAGCAGAAGGAGAAGCTTCCAGAAGGAGGGTGGGCGGGAGGGAAGGCGGCCTGAGTTCGTCCACCAGCATTGCTGCCAGAGGGTGGGCCGGGCACCCCCCTGCACCCCCGGCAGGAGAGCCCCGGAGCCCAGGGTCGCGGCGTGAAGTGTGGGGCCTGGGACAGGAGCACTCATGGGAAAGGGAGGAGGTGGGGCGTGGGCGGCGGCTTGTGGCCTCAGGGGCGTCCGCACCCCTGCCTGGACCGGGCATCGGTGAACACAGGCCTAAGCCCGTGTGTTTCCCAGCAACGTGGAGCGGCTGGTCAGGAGCACCTGTCCGCCTTCCATGTGGTGGCAGAAACCCAGAGGTGAGCACGCGAGGAGGAAAGGACAAAGTGACAGCAGTCACTCTGCAAAGACAGGGGGGTGGGCAGGGGGATGGGCAGGGAGATGGACAGGGAACGGGCAGGGGGACGGGCAGGGGGTGGGCAGCTGGACGGCGCTCTGCGGAGACTCACGGGCTGCGGGCGGCACACAGTCTCCAGATGCGGAGAAAGCTCGATGCACATTTAAAGCACCATTTACACAGCTCCTGCTGCCTGATCCTCATCGGATAAATAATCCGCAGACAATAAAAGTCTGGGCAAAAAGGCCAGCCACTTGGAAAGGTAAACGCTTTGCAGCAGGAGACGCCACGTTTGTGTGCAGCAAAGTGAGCAGAGACACCAGCACAGCCGGAGCCGGAGCCCAGCCTGGGGGTGTGCTTGGCACGGGGGGCCGGAGTTCAGGGAAAGTCTCCCTGTTTGGCGCCCGGCTGGTGGGGCTCGGCCGAGGAGCGCCGACCTGGGAACCAGGAGGTCAGAGTTCGATGCCCGGTCAGGGCACAGGCCCGGGTTGTGGGCTCCATCCCCAGTGGGGGGCATGCAGAAGGCAGCCCATCGATGATTTTCTCTCATCACTGATGTTTCTCTCTCCCTTCCTCTCTGAGATCAATAAAAACATATTTTAAAAGTAAATAAATGGGTGTTTGGCAAGTGGCCCCGAAACAGACCCAGGGACGCCCCGGAGGGTGTGCCATCCAGAGGGAGGGCGTCACCGCCCGCTCCTGAGGGGACACGGGCTCTGGGGCTCCGCTGGACGCTCCTTTGAGTGCCCGCCCGAGCTCCCTGCCTCCCCTCCTCCCCCATGAGGCCGGCCTTTTGGGGGGACAGTCACCCTGCCTCCTCACCTGCTCTCCATCTTCCCTGTGGCCGGGACCCTGGCCCCAGCCGTGATGGGGAAGAGGCAGGCAAAGCGGGGTGCCGTCAGGCGGTGGGCTGGAGGGCTGCACACCCCCGGCCCCGGTCGCTCTGCCTGTGCCCTGAGCGTCCCTCGGCACCAGGCCTTGCTCCGAGGTCAAGCTCCCAGGCCGAGGGGACAGAACCCAGGGCCCAGCCCCTTCCCCCCGCTGTTTGTGGGGCGCGTGCAGGAGGCAGCAATTCCATGATTCTCTCTCCTCGTGGATGCTTCTCTCTCCCTCCCTCTCCGAAATCAATCAGAGGCGGTATATGTACACATGTATGTATTTTCTTTTTCTTTTTTAATATATGTTATTGATTTTTTCACAGAGAGGAAGGGAGAGGGATAGAGAGTTAGAAACATCAATGGGACAGAGACATCCATCAGCCACCTCCTGCACACCCTGCACTGGGGATGTGCCCGCCACCAAGGCACATGCCCTTGACCGGAATCGAACCTGGGACCTTTCAGTCCGCAGGCCGACGCTCTATCCATTGAGCCACACCCGTTTCGGCTCCTCTGCTTCTTTTTTTAAAATTTTTTTTATTTCACTGATTTTATTTCAGAGAGGAAGGGAGAGGGAGAGAAAGAGAAACATGATGAGAGAGAGAATCATTAATCAGCTGCCTCCTGCACGCCCCCCACTGGGGATGGAGCCCGCAACCCAGACAGGTGCCCTTGGCCGGAATCGAACCCGGGACCCTTCAGTCCACAGGCCGACGCTCTATCCACTGAGCCACACCGGTTTCGGCACATGCATGTATTTTCAACGGGCCAGAGCTGGCGTTGACTCGGACCCGGGCCCGGGCTGTGGGACGGGCCCTTCCCCCACTCCCACGGGGCTGCGTCTGTCGGAGGAAGCGGGCGGGGAGACGTGGGGGCACCGGGGGCCTGCAGAGCCTCATGGACTTTGGGGGCTTCGGCGGGGAGACACTCAGCAAGGAGGGAAGCGGCGGCCGCGCTGGACCCGCAGTGGCCTGGGCACAGGGTGCCCGCGTGCAGGCCCTGGGGCGGGGCTGAGGTCGTGCAGGCTCCATCGGCAGCTGCTCAACCGCCACCGCCAACCTCCGGCCTCAGCCTGGAGGCCTGGGTCAGGGTGTCCCTTGGTCCACTCCTTTGTGGACACGCGGCGCCGCGGTTCACCGGTTCCGATCACAGGGATGGCAGAGGCCAGAGGGAGTGAAGATACAGCCTCTTCCCCTACCCCTCTACCCCTCCCCGGGCCTGGCGTCACTCCCAGTTCTGCCGGAGGCGGTGAGCAAGGCCAGGCCTGCACCCCGCAGCTCCCTGCACACCTCCCCCCGCCTGCCCGGGAGTGACAGTCGCTGGCACAGCTCGCGGCCACAGAGTGGAGGACGGCGGCCACCAAGCGGCCATCTGCCACGGCCGCTGAGGAGCCTGGCCCGGTCCTGCAGCCGAGGAGCCGCCCGCAGCGCCGGGAGCCAGGGCTGCGGCCCCTCAGCCGGGGCGAGGCCTGTTCTTCAAGATAAAGTGGCTCCTCGAGATACGAGTTTAATTCGTTCTGTCACCTTGAGGCGTGGGAAACTATGAGACGCTCGAGTCGCGGTAAACGGGTGGGTCGTGTGCAGCCGGCCGATCCGCGCGATGACTCCTATCTCAAATGTTGCTTGTATTTCAAAGCAAAAATCGCTCGCTCGACGGCTCATATCTCAAAAATCCTGTATGTTAGGGCACTCGTACCTCGAGGTACCACGGTGCAGAACCCGAGACGGCCCGGCCGGCGCGGCTCCGTGGCTGAGCATCAGCCTGTGAACCAGGAGGTCACGATTCGATCCCGGTCGGGGCACAGGCCCAGGGGGTGGGCTCCATCCCCAGCGTGGGGGGTGCCGAAGGCCCACATATTCTCTCTCGTCCGTGATGTTCCTCTCTCTCCCTCTCCCTTCCTCTCTGAGAGCAATAAAAATACATTTTAAAACATAAAGAGCCAGAATTGGTTTGGCTCAGTGGATAGAGCGTCGACCTACAGACTGAAAGGTCCCGGGTTCGATTCCGGTCAAGGGCATGTACCTGGGTTGCGGGCACATCCCCAGTAGGGGGTGTGCAGGAGGCAGCTGATCGATGTCTCTCTCTCATAGATGTTCCTAGCTCTCTATCTCTCTCCCTCTCTCTCTGTAAAAAATCGATAAAATATATATTTTTTAAAAATCACATAAAGAGCCGGTGAGGGAGACATCCCCCCCCCAACATCCTCCTGCTGGGGCCGAGCCGCTCCACTGTCCTGCCTGCCGGCTCTGTCGCCCGCACAGGTCACCCCAGGACACCTCAGGGACCTGCACCCAGGCCCCGGCCTCCTACACTGCTCCCCAGCTAGTGCCTGCCCCACCCGGCGCCCCTATAAACCCACCCACACCCCGACAGGCCATGGCCGGGGACCCGCTCCCCTCTCTGCGTTCTGCCCCCTGGGGGCTGTCCAGAGGCGCTTCCATCCCCGGACGTGCCCCGCCCCCCAGTGCCTCACCCGCATCCTGTCCATCCAGGTGTCTCGGGGACAGAAGACCCCGCGGGCTCCCGCCAGTCTGCCGCCCTGAGCCGCTCTGTGCCAGGCTGGGGAACAGGCGGTCACCTGCCCGTGACCCAGAGAGTCAGCCGCGGCCAGCTCCCCCCTCCCCCGCCCCCGGCCCCCGGCACTTTGCTGACCACTGAGCTTCGACGGGCCGGCAGCCAAGCCGGGAGGGGTCTCAGAACCTGCCAGACCCGCGGGCGCACGGAAGCGGGCAGGACTGGCTCAGGCCGACCGCGGGCAGGGGCCGGGGCTTTGCGTCTCAGAGCCAGGGCATTCTGGGGCCGGGCAGGTGCCGGGGGCGGGCGAGGTGGACGGGTATAGCCTGGCCTGGGCCCAACCGTGCGGCCGAGAGCGATCGGGGCAGTCGCAGGGGCGGGAGACGTGCTCGCCGGGGCAGAAGGAGGCATTGAGGGTGCCCGTCCCCCAAATCCACCCGCCGACGCCCACCCCCGGACGGAGGCTGTGGCTGCGTGTGGAGGTCGGCTCTCGTAAGAGAGGGTCGGGGTAAAGGAGGGCCGGCGGGGTCCTTGCAGGAAGAGACTAGGGTGCAGGCACACGGGGAGGCAGGGGGGGACACGGGAGAAAGAGCTGTCTGCACCCCCAGAGAGAGCGGGGAGCCAACGGGCCCGCCGACTCTGAGTCCGCCTCCTGCTCGACGGGAGGGAACCGTTCTCAGGCCCCTGCCTCTCGCTGTCTGTCGTGCGCCAGCGGCTCGGAGCGGTGGCAGATGGCCCGGGCCTGCCTGGCCGCCATCCTGGCCCCGAGGGCCTCGTCCTTAGATGTCTCCGCGCATCCGGCACGGCGTCTGTCGGTCACGCAGGGAGTGAGGCTCAGAGTGGGACCTGGAACGCTGAATCCACACACGCCCCACACACGCCCCGGCGAGGGCGCCGGGCCAGGAAAGGAAGGCTGGACCGGCCGCCTCACTGTGGGGACCGGGCCCAGACCCTGGTGGGCCTGCTGGGTCCATAGACAGACAGCCCGCTGGGTCCACAGACAGACACACAGCCCACTGGGTCCACAGACAGACAGACAGCCCGCTGGGTCCACAGACAGCCCGCTGGGTCCACAGACAGACAGCCCGCTGGGTCCACAGACAGACAGATAGCCTGCTGGGTCCACAGACAGACAGACAGCCCGCTGGGTCTACAGACAAACAGCCCACTGGGTCCACAGACAGACAGACAGCCGGCAGCCACTGATGCCCAGCGACGCTCAGGTTCCCGAGCATTTGAAACCCGGGTCATTCCGCCCAGCCGGTGGGGCTCAGGGACTGAGCATCGACCTATGAATCGGGAGGTCACGGTTCGATTCCCAGTCAGGACACAGGCCCGGGTGCAGGCTCCATCCCACGGTGGGGCGTGCAGGAGGTCGCCAATCAGTGATTCTCTCATCATGGATGTTTCTCTCTCCCTCTCTCTCCCTTCCTCTCTGAAATCAACAAAAATATATTTAAAAGAAATAAATAATAATAATAATGCAATCAAGGCCGTTCTCTAAACTCCCACCTCTCCCTGCTCTGCCCCGCCCCCTAACCCCCGCCCGGATGGAACCCACAACCAGCCTGGCAGCTGTGCACACACCATGTGTGGGCCCCTGGGCACGGCGCTGTGGAGGGACAAGGTATGGGGGGACAGGGTGTGGGGGGACAGGGCTGTGGGGGGACAGGGCTGTGGGGGGACAGGGCTGGGCAGTCAGCAGCCTTCCTCCTCCCACAGGTCCTCCACCCGCCCTGAGACCCCCGCCCTCAGCTCTGCCCAGAAGGCCGCCCCGGCCTCTTGCGGGGCCTCCTGTCCCCGGTGCTGACCCAGCAGCGGCCTAAGCGCCCTCCCTCCCCAGGTCCTCCCTCCCCGGCCCCCCGGACCCAGGGCCCCAGCAGGAGGCCACACGCTGGCGGCTCCAGACCGCCAGGCCCGGGCAGAGCCTGCTCGCCCTGAGGATCCATCTCCCCAGCCCCTACCCCCGCCCCCACCGCTGGCTCTGGCAACAGGCCCTCCTCTCCCCTCAGAGCTCCGGGCCTCTTGTCCCCCCGACCCGGGGTCCCCACTGCCCGAGCAGAGACATCACAGAGAGACAGAGGACCGAGGCTGTGCTCCCTGCCGGCGTGACTCGGAAACCCCGCAGCTGCCCCAGGGCTGCTTGGGAGTCGGCGGACACCACGTTCCTGATGGAGGGAGCACAGCCACCTCCAGGCAGCCAGGGCCCTTCCCGGGAAGCGGCACCGCAGCCCTGCTAACTGGCGCCACCCTGTGGCCGCCTCCCGCCCGGCCCCTGTGCACCTCAGCTCTAAGGCCTCAGCAGCTGGGGGCTCCCCCTATCCCCACCCCATCCCATGCCCCGGGGCCGCTGGCACCTGCTTTTCCTGCTCAGGTTTTGCACGTGAGCAGCCTGACCCGGACAGGTCAGGGCTGGCCGAGGGCCACAGCCTGTAAGGGGTGGAGTGGGGTTCGAGCCCAGGGTCCCCAGGGCCAGCTCAGACCCTGCCCATCCACCACCCTGGCTCCTTCTCCGAGGCGGGCCCTCTGCTAGGCATGCCTTCCCCGCCCAGGGCGGCCTGGCTGGCATGGCGCAATTGCTGAATGTTGGCCCGTGAACCAGGGGGTCAGGGTTCTATTCCCGGTCAGGACATGTGCCCAGGGTGGGGGCTCGATCTCCAGGAGAGGCGTGCGGGAGGCAGCCAACCAGTGATGCTCTCTCTCATGGATGTTTCTCTCTCTCTCCCCTGCCCTCTCTCTTCCTCTCTGAAATCCATAGAACATATTTTCTTAAAAAGTTCAGGGCAGCCGAAACCGGTGTGGCTCAGTGGATAGAGTGTCGGCCTACAGACAGCGCGCCTCCCCACCCTGGCTCCATCCCCCGGCAGCGAGGAGACGCCGTCCGTGCCTTCAGCCCGCACCTCCCATTCGCTCCGTTTCCGGGGCTGTTTTGCCCTTTTAAAGTGAAAACATCTCACATTTCAGAGTTGTTGTTTTCTTTCGAAGATGGTGCTAGAATTTTTTTAAAAAGTGTCTGAACGTGTCAGTGTCTTTTTTTAGCCGAGCACGCGTGTGAGCAGCCGCTCAGCAGACACCCCGCTCTGTGGGGGCCCGGCATTCCAGTCCCACTGGATTCTCAGGGGGCGGGAAGGGGGGGCAGGATGGGGCGGCCCGGCCACGGGAGGGAAAGCAACGTGGCCATCAACTCTCGGGGTCACAGCACGGATGCCGGGGCCCAGGCCCCTCCCCGGCGGGAGCAGGCCACCCCAGCTTCAGGAGGCTGCAGACCCCGAGCTCGGCAGCCTCCGCCCCCCTGCAGACCACCGGGTGCTGGTCCCAGAGGCAGCCCCGCCCCGTCGTGGGGATGCTACAGCGAGAGAGAGAGAGAGAGAGAGAGAGAGAGAGAGAGAGAGAGAGAGAGAGAGAGGTAAGGGGAGGCTGAGGCGAGGCCCAGAGGGTCTGGAAGGCCTCCGGGAGGAGGTGGCTCCTGACTGAGGCCTGCAGGGAGCGCGGGAGCTCTGCACACCCGCAGGGACAGGACGGCACCGAGGGCAGCGCCAGCCCTGCAGACACCGAGACGGTCATGGCGGCAGAGAGGGTCACGGGGAGTGGAGAGGGTCATGGGGTCACGGGGGGTAGAGAATCAGGCTGGACAGTCTGACCTGCCAAGAGGGGCGCTGAGCAGCGTAGGAGTTTGGGGAGACGGAGGCAGCTGGAAAGTGTGGGCGCAGGACCCGGGAGCAGGCTCAGCAGCCTAGAGCCTCTTCCAGCGGCCAGCTGCCACGGGCAGGGCAGGGCAGGGCCTGGGCCGCCTCCGGTGTGGGAGCGGAGGGAGGTCTGGCTGGGAGGGTCCTGCGAACCGTCTGTGCCCAGCGCCCAGGTCTGGGGGGGCCCGCCAGGCACCCGGGTCTCAGGCAGCAGGACTGGGCGGGCGTGAGGAGCCGACCTCGGGCCCCAGAGTGAGGGCAACGCCAGCCCCCCTCCCCCCTCCTTTCACAGGCGCAGGTGAAAGGTGAAGGGCAAAGGTCACAGCGTCGGGCACTGGCAGTGGCTGCAGAGCAGGGGAGGAAGGGAGGGAGGGATCTGCCTGGTCCACCACCCTGTGGCGCTTCCACCATGGAGAAGCGGTCATCACACAAACCCCGGCCACAGGCCTGGCCGCAGGGCTCCACCATCTGGCACGCTCACGCCTGGGGGGAGGGGGGGTGCTCGTGGCCAGCGTGGGGTCACGGTGAGCGCCAGGCCACGGCTGCCACGCGGCGGTTACTGGCCCCGTCCGGCCCCGCTCCCCTGCCCATCTGCTCTGGCTTCTGTTGGGGGCCACGGGGGTTCCGAGAAGCTGTCCTCCGGCCACACGGACTGGGTCCAGGACGCCCGAGGGATGTAGCGGCCGGGTCACAGCCTGGCCGGTGTGGCTCCATGGGTAGAGGGCTGGCCCGCAGCGGGAGGGTCCTGGGGCCAATCCCAGTCAAAGGCATGCACCTCCCTGTGCATGCAGGAGACAACCCGTCGATGTGTTTCTCTCTGTCTTTCCCTCTCTCCTCCTCTCTCTCTAAAAATCCATGGGAAAATGTCCTCCTGTGAGGATGACAAATAAAAATAAACACTCCAGCCGAAACTGGTTTGGATCTGTGGATAGAGCGTCGGCCTGAGGACTGAAAGGTTCCGGGTTCTATTCCGGTCAAGGGCATGTACCTTGGCTGCGGGTACATCCCCAGCGGGGGTGTGCAGGAGGCAGCTGATGGATGTCTCTCTCTCTCTCATCGATGTTTCTGACTCTCTATCCCTCTCCCTTCCTCTCTGTAAAATATCAATAAAATATTTTAAAAACAAGTAATAATAACCACTCAGACCAAGACCAGTTTGGCTCAGTGGATAGAGCGTCAGCCTGTGGACTGAAAGGTCCCAGGTTCGATTCCAGTCAAGGGCATGTACCTTGGTTGCAGGCATATCCCCAGTGGGGGGCACATCCCCAGCTGCAGGAGGCAGCTGACTGGTGTCTCTCTCTCATCAATGTTTCTAACTTTCTACCCCTCTCCCTTCCTCTCTGTGAAAATCAATAAAATATATTTTAAAATAATAACCACCAGTCCGCCTGGTGACTTCAGAGTTGTGTACACACAGACGCTGTGGCCTTGGGAGGGGCTGGCGAGGCCCAGCTGACCCACAGAAGCGGCACACAGAGGCCCAGGCCTGGTGTCTGGGGCACCCGGGACCGGGGGAGCACGCCTCTCCTGAAGCTGCCGCCTCCACCAGCTGGTCCGAGGTCAAAGCCAACGGAGTCACTCATTTCCCATCTCTGTTGCTTGCACCCCAACGCCCCCTTCACCTCACGCCAACGCTAGGCCCTCCCTTCCGGCCTCAGATCAGTGGACAATGTTCACCCAGTTCTGAGATCCGTCTTGTTTTCCAGATCTGAGGAGCGGAGACCCGAAAGATGAGGCGAGGGAGGGGCTACTGCAGGCCGGCACCCCGCGGGAGGGACCCTCAGAGGGGACGGCGAGCAAGCAGGCAGATGGCTCGCACCCAGAGGAGGCCTAGATGCTCACGCTCACGCATCACCGTGGAAACGCAAACGAAGCCACAACAAGTACATCACACCCTCCAGGCTGGCAAAGGTTCGCACAGGAGGATGCCCAGTACTGACAAGGATGTGAAATTCCCGGAAGGAAAGCGCCCAGGACCGGCCACTTGGCATGCACCACTGATGCGTGTGTGGAGGGTGGAAAGAAGAGCGGGTGTATAAGTGGGCGATGGAAGTGCTGTGAGCGTGTGGGTACGTGGGTAGCAGTAGGCCAAGTGAATGACAGGTGAGGGTGGAGGAGGATAATACATGGGTGCGTGGATGGGTATCGGGTAAATGAATATGGGTGGAGGAGAGGCAGGTAGGTACACAGATGCATGGGTAGGTGAGTGAGGGGATGGATGTGTGGTGGGTTAAGGGGTGGGTGACTAAATGAAGAGAGAGGTGCATGAGGCAATGGACGGGTGAAACTTGGGCGGCTCCACAAGGGTTGAGTCCAAGATAGTTTACCTGTTGGAACGGCTAAACGGCACTTCCCCCAAACCTGAATAGGATAATTGTTAATTGACAACAGCTCGGGGGATTTTATTGCCTCCTGTTGGCCAAACACCTGAGCAGCTGTAGGCTATTCCTCAGACTGACAATCTCTGTAAACCTTGGATATCTTACCCTTTGAAGTGTATGTCTCCACCTTGCCTTAGGACAAATTGTGTTAATAAATAGCACGGGGTCCTTAGACAAGGGGAAGTCTTTAGCTCCTTTAGCTGAAGCTCCTCTGACCCCCAATGCCTTTCAAAACTATCTTTCATCTTTGGACTCTTTCTTAATTATCTCACATCAGCCCCTTTTTTTAAATTGCTGAACCCCTTCTTAATGCTGGGACAAGAACCCCGGCAATTAGTTTTGTGGGTGGGTGGGTGGATGGATGATAGATGGATGGAAGATGAATGATGGATGGATAGCTGAAACCAGTGTGGCTCGGTGGATAGAGCATTGGCCTGCGGACTGAAGGGTCCCAGGTTCCATTCCAGTCCAGGAATGTACCTTGGTTGCAGGCATATCCCCAGTCAGGGGCGTGCAGGAGGCAGCTGATCGATGTCTCTCTCTCTCATTGATGTTTCCAGCTCTCTATCCCTCTCCCTTCCTCTCTGTAAAATATCAATAAAAAATATATTTTAAAAAAATGATGGATGATGATGGATGGATGATTAATGATGGATGGATGGATGGGTGGTGGACAGTGCAGTAGTGAACACATACATTTCCCGTTTAGCAGACAGGCTCTCTCTAAGGTCCTGGTCCCAACTCCCCCGGAAACTTGCTTTCTGCCCCTCTGGGCGCAGTTTCCCCCTCCGCTCTGGGAGCGCCATGGAGCCGGGTCCGTGCCTGCTGGTCCCCCAGACCAAACCCAGGTGCCGGGGAGTCACGCCGCGGGACACAGCCGCCACAGAGAGCCGGGTCAGCAGCCCGCAGCCAGCCCTCCTCCTGGGGCCTCCGCCCGCGGGCGTTGCCATGGAAAACCCTTCACGGCTCACTTCCTCCCGGCTTATGAAGGAGGCGCTGACGTGGCCTCGCCCGCCAGCTGACCTCCCGGGGTGCTCACCTACCTGTTCTGCGCAGACGGAGGGCTGTCTCCTGGAGCTGGCACCCACAGGGAGCCGTCCGCAAAGGCCCATGCTCCGTGGGCCGGCGGGAACGGGCGTGGGGGGGGGGGGGCCGGGGAGCCATGGCAGCAGGGCACACACGGGGGGCGGGCGGCTGGGCCCCACAGCTCCACGAGGGGCGGGGCGAGGCCGGGCCACAGGGCCCACACGCTCCGCCGGCTCCAAGTTTCTGGGATGGACACCCTCACCGCCCGCCTCCTGGGTTCTGGGTCTTTCCAATCAGAATCAGAGAGTTGGCAGCCATTGTCTCCCAAGGGCCCGGGCCCTGCAGCGGTGGTGGCCAGGGACGGCGGCCAGGGGGGGTGCCCGTCGAGCAGGAGGGGGCCCAGCACTTGGGGCGGAAGGAACGGCGTGTGCAGAGGGCCGTGGGACCCAGAGGCCTCTGGGAGGGACCAGGCTGCCTCAGAGGTTGAGGCAGATGGTAGCCAACACCGCTAGGCCGCCCTTCTCCCCTCCCGGCCTCCTGAGGCCGCCCGGGGCTCTTGTCCCAGGCCTGCTCGCTCTCTGTGACCGTGAGTCCGGGCAGGGCAGCTGAGGACCTGCAGCCCACCCCCCTACCTGCACCCCTGTTCAGGCCTGGAGGCCCCGAGGTAGGCCTGGGCCTGCTGCCTCCACAGGTGCCGCTGCCGAGCAGGGCTGCCCAGTGCCCGGGGGTGCCCAGAACCAGGGGGGACCGGGAGGGCCTCTCCTCAGAGCCACATCCCCACGCGGCTCGGGACGCATCATGGGGAGGGGGGAAGAGCTCCTATGAGCCCAGGTGTGGGGGTGCAGCCAAAGCGGGGCGTCCCAGGGACCTGAGCCCCGTGGTGGTGCGCTCCTGCGGCCTGCCAGCCTCCCAGCCAGGCCCTCCCGCTCCGGGCTCCGGGGGCCCAGCTCAGGAGTGAGAGGCCTCCACCCACCGAGGGCCGGGCCACCCAGGCCTCAGGAAGTGCATGTGGGGCAGCCGGTCCTGACTCCAGGCGCGCCCTCACCTCCTTGTGCCCTGCGGCCGGATTCTCCCGCCTTTATTTTGCAACATATTTCCCTGGATGGGCAGGCAGGCAGGTAGCTGATAGATGGCAGATGGTGGAGGATAGATATAGATATAGATAAGCAGATGGGGGGATGGGGAGCCACATGCTGACCTGACAGCTCAGCGGAGGCCTGCATGGCGGTCTGCAAACTCAGAGACCTCCAGTCACCACACAGGACGGTCTGAGAGTAAACTGAAAGGAACAGCAGTGACGGTGGGTATCTTCCCTCCCTGACAAGGTCAACCTTTATCTCCACTGAGTTACTGTCTTTCTGCATCTGCGATAACAGTGACATGTCAGGGTGACGTGTAACTTCCCTTTTTTCCAGACCCCTCAGGGCACCACCAAACGCCAGGACAGAGACCACAAATCCCTTCGTTGCTGTTGTTATCATGTTAATGACCTCTCCTGTCCCCACCCAAGTGAACAAAGTGCGTGTCTATCCTTTTACTCTTTATCCAATCCCAGAGGCCCGCCCCTGCTTTCTCCCGCCTCTCCCCTCTCTGTCACCAGTGGGTTTCATGGGACCCACCTCCATCTCCTCCTTTGATGTTTCATAAAAACAGATGAAGCCAAACCGGTGTGGCTCAGTGGATAGTGTCAGCCTGTGGACTGAAAGGTCCCGGGTTCAGTTCCAGTCAAGGGCATAGACCTTGGTTGCGGCCACATCCCCAGTCGGGGGCGTGCAGGAGGCAGCTGGTTGATGTTTCTCGCTCATGGATGTTTCTAACTCTCCCTCTCCCTTCCTCTCTGTAAAAAATCAATAAAAGCCAAGGCCAGTTTGGCTCAGTGGATAGAGCGTCTGCCTGCGGACTGGGGGGTCCCGGGTTCGATTCCGGTCAGGGGCATGTGCCTTGGTTGCGGGCACATCTCCAGTGGGAGGTGTGCAGGAGGCGGCTGATTGATGACTCTCTCTCATCGATGTTTCTGACTCTCTGTCCCTCTCCCTTCCTCTCTGTAAAAAATCAATAAAATGTATTTTAAAAAATCAATAAAATATATTTTTTAAAAAAGGTTTCCATTGGCTTTTAGAGAGAGGAAGGGGGAGGGACAGAGAGGTGGAAATGGTGAGAGAGAACCAGGGATCGGCTGCCTCTCTCTCTCTCTCTCTCTCTCTCTCACACACACACACACACACACACACACACACACACCACACGGCTGGGGACCAAGCCTGCAACAGAAGCACATGCCCTTGACCAGAATCGAACCTGGGACCCTTCAGTCCGCAGGCCGACACTCTAGCCATTGGGCCACACCAGCCAGGGCGGCCACTGCCTGTGTGTGAGACCGTTCGCCCCGTCTCAGGCCACCGCAGGCCCTGCAGCCTCAGCTCTAGCGACAGTGAGGATCCAGCTTTGAAAGTCCCTGTGAGACCCTGCAGAGTGAAAGCTGGAAGCAAACCCATCTCCACACGGGCGATGTGGGTGGGCACCTGGCTTCACACACACTACCCGCCCCCTGCGTGGGCCCCGGGCACGGCCTCCAGACCAGCCACAGCCCCTCCTCAGCCAGGGGCCCTGGAGGAGCACACAGGACCCAGTGTTCCGGGGGACACCCGGCAGGTGCGGGCTGCACCCCAGCACTGAGGCTGGCACTGCAGCCCCACCCGCCCCACCACTGCCCTCTGGTCCATCCTGGCTGGTTCTGACTTACGGGTCACCCAGTCACTCCAAGGGCACATTCCAGGGACAGGCGGGGCCCCACCCACTCGGGGAAGAGTGTCTCTTGCTTCCCTGCCTGGCGGCTGTGCATTCCAGTCTTCAGACCTAAAGACGGGCAGAGCCCACACGCCCACCAGACCCACCCACCCCCGGGCGCTCTCCACGCCCAGCCCCGGTGCAGAGGCTGAGGGAGGGGCTGGTTCACGGCCCAGGGTGCGCAGCGGACGCAGAGCTGCAGGGAACCTGCTCCTTGTCTCACCCAGCCCTGCACCCAGGGTCACCCAGCGGGCAGGACAGGCAGGCAGGGACAGCGCCCCCGTTCAGAGGCCGGAAAGGGGGTCCCCTGCCAAACATGTTAACAAGAACCACACATGTAACATAGAAGGAGCATCCCATAAAGCTCAATCTCTCTCTGTTTTAATCCTCCCCCACCCGAGGCTATTTTTCCATTCATTTTTAGAGAGAAGGAAAGAGAGCAGGAAAGCCAGAGAGAAACCTCCATGTGAGAGAAACATCAGTCATAGATTGGCTGCCTCCACCAGGAGGTCCCACTAGGCCCCAGGCCAGGGAGGAGCCTGCAACCCAAGTGCCTGCCCTTGACCCAAATCAAACCCGGGACCCTTCCTCCGTCCACAGGCCCACGCTCTCTCCACGGAGGCGAGCCGGCAAGAGCTAAAACTCAGTCTCTGTTCTTAGGATGCCTTAGCTGCTCATCTGATGAGAGCCTCTCCCCCCAAACCAGGGACCGTACCCCGAGTTCATGGGGAGGTGCCCAAAGCCGGCCCCCGAGGCGCAGGGACACGGGATGCCCGCTCGCAGGCAGCCCTTCCACTGCAGGTCAGCTGCACGTGACGGCTCAGCGAGGGGGGTGGGGGCTGTGAAGAAACAGCACCCTGTACCCACAGGCGCTGGTGGGCACCAGCTCCGGGGAGTCTGCGCAGCGGTGCGTCAGGTAAAAAAATCTGTTTTCCGATGGTCTCGGGCCACCCACAGGCGGAGAACCGCTGCTGTAGAGCCTCAGACCATCGGAAAACACAGCTATTCACATTCCGATCCATAACAGCAGCAAAAGGACAGCTATGGAGTAGCAACGGAAATAATTGTATGACTGGGGTCACCACCACATGTGTGAAAGGGCCGCAGCCTTAGGAAGGCTGAGAACCCCTGGGCTAGAGACACGAGGGTCGTGAACAGGGCGTTGAGCCAAGTTGTGGGGTTAAAAATCCATGTGCAAGTCCAGCTTTCACCCTCCGGGCCGGCAACCACGGTGGAAAACTAGCTTTCATGACAGACATGCTGCTACAGCATCCCAGTCGCGGGCGATGCGTAGGGCACCGCCAGGAAAGGCTGACCACGCACAGAGGCCCAGGGAGACCCGGGCGCAGAGAGCCCGAGCCGCGGGCTGGAAAAGGACAGATCCTCCTTCCTGGGTGTGTTCACGCTGCCCAACTTGGCTTGTAGGAGCAGAGAAACTTCTACCCAAAGCCCAAGCCAGCGTGCCAGGGAGGAAATGCTGAGCTCAGGATGCACAGGGAGTGCCAAGTCAACCCAGCACGCACCGGGGTGCGTCGGAGCCTAAAACCCTCCAAGGCTGCCTGTGCCTTTTTTTTTTTTAAATATATTTTATTGGTTTTTCACAGAGAAGAAGGGGAAGGGATAGAAAGCCAGAAACATCGATGAGAGACATCGATCAGCCGCCTCCTGCACACCCTCCACTGGGGATGTGCTCGCAACCAATGTACATGCCCTTGACCGGAATCGAACCCGGGACCCCTCAGTCCCCAGGCGGACGCTTGACCGGAATCAAACACGGGACCCCTCAGTCCCCAGGCGGACGCTCTATCCACTGAGCCAAACAGGTTTCGGCCTGCCTGTGCCTTTTGACCGTAAAACACTGTGATCAAGGCAGAGGGCACGCCCCACCGGATCTGGGGCACATAATGACCAGGACGATGCAGACTCAGGGGTCACGGAACCGTCTGGGCGGCAGGAAGACACGGTCCAATTTCTACGTAGCGGAGAGGAAAGGGGCCTGCGGTCCCCGGTCCCCGGTGTCGGTCTGGGTGGCCGGGTCTCCTCTCTACCAACCCTCCTCCCTTCGCCCCCCGCCCCCCAAAACCTTAGCTAAGGAAACCCTAGCCCAGCGCATTCTGCAGAGGTCTAGGTGCCCGGCATCACGAGACCGCGGCGTCGTTGCCTGGGAAACGCTCACATGCCACCGCGGGGCTTCCTGGGCCTTGTAGTTCGCCGGCGGCCTCGCCTGGGCCAGCCTTGCGGGGGGAAGAACTACAACCCCCAGGAGGCGGCGCGGCAGGGCGGGGCCTGGCACTGGGACCGCTAGGAAGAGGCACCGCCGGGTCTCCGCGACCAGAGCAGAGCAGGAAGATGGCGTCGCGGGGGCACGGAGCCGGGCTGCGCGGGCTCCTGGCGCTGCCGCTGCTGCTGCTGCCGCTGCTGCTGCTGCCGCCGCTGCTGCTCGCGCCCTGGCCGGCGGCGGCGCACGGCGGCAAGTACTCGCGGGAGAAGAACGAGCCCTCGCGGCCCCCGCAGCGCGAGCCCGCGGCCGAGTTCCGCATGGAGAAGCTGAACCAGCTGTGGGACAAGGCCCAGCGGGTGAGCGCGGCGGCGGCGGCGGCGGGGGCTCCCCGGGTCCGGGCCGGCGGGGGGCGGGCCTCCGGGGCCGCGCGTGCTGCTTCCTCCCGCGCAGCGCTGCGACCTCCCCTCGGCGTCGCTCTCCGGCTCCCCCCGGTCTCGTGCGCGGGGAGGGGGGGGCTCGGGTGGCCTCGGGGTGTTGCCACACTCGTGAGCCTCGGGCAGGGCGGCCTGGGCGCCCCGGGGTGTGGGTGGGGCTGAGGGGAGCCCTCGGGGCGGCGCGCGCCAGGGGTGCCCGGCCGGTGCCGCCCGCGGGGCTCGGGGTGGCCGTGCGCTCTGCGCCCCGCGCACCGTGGCTCCCTCCGCTCGTGCGCCCCAGCCAGGGCGGGCCCAGCCTGCACCAGAGTGGATCCCCGACCCGCTAGCGCCCAGGAGTTCCCGCCGGGATGTGGACGTGGGGGACGGGCAGGAAGCGCAGTGGGGCGCAGGGGGTGCACCCCCGGGGAGCTGGGGATCGGGGCTCCCTGCGCGGCCCTCACACCAGCAGACCTCCCCGCCGGAGTATGTGCGCCCCGGGGCTCCGGGCGGGCGTGTTTGTTGATGATTTACTCGCTGCTGCACGTGGGACGATTCTGTTTGCCTTTGGCTCCCGTTAACCAGCCCTTTTCCCGGAGGCACTGACATTGGACGGTCCCTGAAAGCGACCCTAAAAGATCATGGATGGAAGTGGGGGCCGTGGGCGTCCTGTGCCCGCAGGCTCGGGCCCCTGGTGGCAGGTGTCTCCCTGGGACCGGGGCTGGCGGTGCCAGCAGATTCTCACCGTAGGACCCAGGGCCTTCGCAGACCTGCAGGGGCGGGTGCGGGACGGGGAGGGCTGGGGCCGGGACCAGACTCTGGCCTGCGGTGTCTCTGGGTCCCCCTGTCTCCGGGGCCGTGTGATCGTCGGTCGGTCGGTCGGTCGGTCCATGGGTCGGTCCGTCAGGCAGCGGTGCCCGTGTGCCCTGTCCCCCCGCAGCTGCAGCTGTCCCCCGTGGAGCTGTCGGAGCTGCACGCCGACCTGAAGATGCAGGAGCGCGACGAGTTCACCTGGAAGAAGCTGAAGGCCGAGGGCCTGGACGAGGACGGGGAGAAGGAAGCCAAGCTCATCCGCAACCTCAACGGTGCCTCCCGCCTCCGTCCTGCTGCCCCCGGGGAAGGAGGGGGGACCCGATGCGCATCCCCTCGGGCTGCGGGGACAGTGCCCGCAGGCTGGGGGCTGGACAGCCTTTCCCGTGCCCAGGTCTCGGTGACCCGGCCTGAGGAGCCGACCCGCCGGCCCGGGCTCCACCTTAGGGAGCTGAGGGGGAGGGCTGGATGGGGTCTCACATCGGGAGCCCCCACCCACCCCAGCTCACATGGAGCCCCGGGTCTGGCGTCTGGGTGGAGGGAGCTCCGAGGCACAGACGCCTGCACCCCTAGACAGACGGAGGCCCGGCCTCCCTGAGCTGAGTGCAGGTGGGCACAGCCCAGTGCCCAGTGCAGGCGCTCACTGAGGGCGGACGGGGCGAGGCGCTGGTGCAGAGGGTATGGGCTTGTGTCCACAGGAAGTGCTTGGGTCAGGGAGAGACTGAAAGGGCGAGGGAAGCCCAGGCCAGTTTTGGGGGAAGGGGGGGTGGGGGAAGGGCTGAGGGGCAGGGAGGGGCCCTGAGTCTCAGGCAGACCTGCAGGGGCTTGTCCCAAAGCCCTGCCCACGAGATGCTGGGACACCCCGCCCCGCCCCGCCAGCAGCCCCAGCGGAGGAGGGGAGTAGTGATGAGGCCTGGCTGCCCTCGGCGCTGCTGTTGAGAGTTGCTGGCACCCAAGTTCCTCCTGTAGACACCTCCCTCCACACACAAGAAGCCTGGTTAGGGGTCCCCTCCCCGCACCCTGCGTGGCGGGCACGTCTCCCGCGTCCCCAGAAATGGGCTGCCGGGGTGTGTGGGCGGTGAAAACCACGGCGCTGGTGATGACCCCGGTGCCCGGGAGCTGCTCCCAATGGAGGCGTCGGGTTTGCCTGGGTTCTGCTGGGCCCGGGAACCAGGGGGTGGAGGAGCCTGTGGGAGGGGAGGCGGGCCTGCCAGCCGGACCAGCGCCAGCCGTGACTGTGCCCACTGCCCCCCTAGTCATCCTGGCCAAGTACCGGCTGGACGGGAGGAAGGACGCCCGGGCGCTCAGCAGCAACTCCCTGAGCGAGGGCCCCGAGCACGACAGCCTGGAGGACCCGCGGCTGGAGAAGCTGTGGCACAAGGTGCCGCCCGG
>PVJN01034204.1:0-22923 GCA_004026805.1 Lasiurus borealis | reverse complement strand
CCCCCATTTCCTTTCAGCGATTATTCATTAGAAAGCATTTAACGTCGCGGCGGATTTCACACTGGGCAGTCTGCGCACAATGGCCCCGCGACGGCCGCCCTGAGAAAGGGGCCGGGGGCCGCCTTTTCTCACCGCAGAGGCTCCGCCGGGGTGGGGCCCGCGGCCCGGCCGTGCGGGGAACGGCCCCCGGGCCCCCCGGTCCCCCCCCCGCCTGCCCTGACACTCATCCCGAGACGGCGGGGCACAAAAGAGATTTGTTCTGTGCAGCCCTTGCTGGGTGCCCGGGCCCGCGATCTCGGCCGCCGCCCGGCACATGAAACCACGGCCCCGGGCATCGCGTCCCACCTGCCAGCCCCCCTCCCGCCCACCCGCCCGCCCGCCGCCAGCCCCTCGCCCCTCTGCGGACCGGCCGTTCCCACTCTAACACAAAGAGACAGGTAAAGAATATCGCGCACAGCGGCCCATTCAGCGTGTCAGCTCGCATCAGCCGACCGCCTGTCAGGTTCCCGGCGGTTCCCGGCGGCGAGCTGGGGCTGCGAGGCGCTCAGACGGCGGCGGGGTTCAGGCCAGAAATCCCGCCCACCCCCCTCCCAGGGGAACCGTGCCCTCATGTCACAGACGCCCCCAAACCATCCGGAGGAGCCACCGCTGGAAACGTGGGCCGAGTCAGGGAGGGACCACAGGACCATCCCCGAGGGCTCCGGGTACCTCCCCTTCCTGCGTGCGCTGGACAGCGTAGCTCCCAGCTCAGGCCCAGAGACTCCCCCCGTTTCCCCGAAAAGAAGACTGTGTCTTCGATTCACGTTTGCTTCCCAAGAGGTGCTAAGTCTTACTTTCAGGGGATGTCTTACTTTTCCGTGAAGAAGAAGACGGTACGCATGTATTGTTGAACAAAACAAAACCAAAAAAAAGGAAATGTATGACCTGTCTACGGTCCGGTAGTCGTTGTCATCACAAACCAGCTCACGGATGGGCCGCAGCGCAGCCAGGGCTGTTCAGGCAGGGCGAGGTCTCTTTACATCAGCAGTCAGACGCCTGACGGTAGCTTCAGGGGCCTTATATTCCGGGGAGGCCTTATGTTCGGGGGAGGCCTGATTATTGGAGAGGTCTTATTTTCGGGGGGGATGCCTGATATGACAGCGAGAGGCAACACTGGAAGTAGGTCTTATTTTAGGGGGAAGTCTTCCTTTCGGGGAAACGGGGTAGAAGGCCAGGCGTAGGCAAGGCTGGGAAAGAGCATGCGGACGTTTTTGAAGACATTCTCAGGAGGCGAAGACGGTCGAACCCTGCGGGTCCTTCCCTGAAGCGGTGCGGGGAGAAGGATATTCTTGAACGTGTGGCAGAGTCACTGAGGGAGCTGGCCGTGCTGGAATGGGGTCACACCTAAACCTGGCTCCTGTGGCTTCTACTGTGCACCCTGCATGCATGAGGCTGTGCGGGCACCACCGAGACGCTTCCAGAACACCCTGGTTCTCACATACTCTCACACACACACACATACACACACACACACACACACACACACACACACACACACACACACGCACACACAGAGCATACGCAGGCGCTGGCCTGCACAGGTTTTCCACGACGGCCCTGTGTCCCTGTGCTGTCGTTACTCCCGAGGGCCTCCCCTGATGTTTAGGGGTACCCCCGCTTCTGCGGACCAACAAGGCCTGACCCGGAGTCACACAGCGAGAACGTAACCCCTGTTTGCTCCACCAACAGACAGCGAGACAGACAGACGGGTCAGCCTCTCAGGGAAGCCCTCCTGCAGGTGTCGTCCCCAATTCTGTCAGACGGCGTTCAGGGGCACGAAAACGTAAACCAAATGCGCATCAGGCAAGCGAGCAGGGCCAGGCTGTTTGGATGGGGGTGGGGGGGCTCAGCGGGGGGACTGACCGGGATCACCCGTGAACGGAACAAGCACGGTCACCCCGCAGGCTCTGAGGTATCCGGCCTGCGCGGCGCCCACAGCTCCCGGCTGAGCGGAGGGCCCGCCTTGGCATTTAACGGGCGGGAAGGCCGCTGGCATTTTCGTCCCCAACGGCAGCCGGTTAATCATCGCTGCGCGGGTGTAATTACGAATACCCGCCGCCGCAGCCGGGACGATGCTGCTCAGTGACCTCCGGGATTAGAACGTCTCCGGCAAGAAGGCCAGCAGCTATTGGAAGTCTTAATTGCCTCCGGGGGTTGCGGTTGGAGAAAGAAACCTGCGGTGACTCGGCCCTACTTCTCGGCAGAACCAGCGACTGAGAAAGATTAAACGCGTGGCCTGGGGGCCTGGCGGGCGGCTCAGGCTGGTTAGAGCATCCCGGCGATTCGCCGAGGCTATAGGTTCGGTCCCCAGTCATGCAAGAATCAACCAGTGAATGCATAAATATATGGAACAACAAATCGATGTTTTGCTATTTCTCTCTCCCTCTCTCTCATCAATCAATCAATCAATCAAAAATGTTAAAAGAAGCAACTGCCCAGATGATTTGCATAAAGTGAGCTTTTGAATGAATCACCCAGGAACTAAATATGCCACCATATGGACCATGTCCCAGCGAGTGGCAGGAAGTACTCATTCAACATCAGCAGCATCTTTCCTGCGGCTTTAACGCTTCCTTTTGCTTCGCCCATCAAACCCAGCTCCTTCTGGAGGTAATTACTGAATGGTTCCATCTCCAATACTTTCAAATGGAATTTTTTTTAATTGATGAAGGTATTACATATGTGTTCTTATTCCCCCATTGCCCCTCCCATCCCACTCCCATTCATGCCCTCACACTCCCCCCCCCCCCATCCCCAGTGTCTGTGTCCATTGGTTAGGCTTAGATGCATGCATACAAATCCTTTGGTTGACCTCTACCCCTTACCCCCACCTTCCTCTACCTTCCCCCTGTGGTTTGAGCATCTGATCGATGCTTCCCTGTCTCTGAATCTGTTTTTGTTTTGACCCAGTAATAGTCCCACTTCTAGGACTATACCCCCAAGAAACTAGAAAACACCAGTCAGAAAGGGGATATGCACCCCTATGTTCATAGCAACACAATTTACTATAGCCAAGATTGGGAAAGAGTCTAAGTATCCATCAGCAGATGAGTGGATCAAAAAACTGTGGTCCATCTATACAATGGAATATCACGCTGCTGTAAAAAGGAAGGAACTCCTAACCAATGGAATAGAATAGAGAATCCAGGTATCCACCCAAACCACTATGCTCAATTAAGATTTGACCAAGGAGGCATGAACATACAGTGGAGTCAAGACAGTCTCTTCAATAAACGGTGTTGAGAAATTGGACAGATACATGCAAAAAAAAATGAAACTAGACCAACAACTTGCACCATACACAAAAATAAACTCCAAATGGATACAGGACTTAGACATAGGACAGGAAACCATAAAAATACTAGAGGAATCCACAGGCAGCAAAATCTCAGACAATATGCCGAAGGAACGTCTTCACTGATACTGCTTTTTAGGGCAATGGAAGCTAAAGAGAAAATAAACAAATGGGACTACATCAAAATAAAAGGCTTTTTCACAGCAAAGAAGCCATCAGCAAAACAACAAGAAAGCCCAGTGTATGGGAGAACATATTTGCAAATGTTAACACTGATAAAGGTTTAATCTCCAACATCTACAGGCATATACAACTGAATAAAAGGAAGATAAATGAATGATCCAATAAAAAAAAAAAAAGGGCAACGGACCTAAATAGAATCTTTTCGAAAGACGACAGAAGGAAGGCCAAGAGACATATGAAAACATGCTCAAAGTCACTAATTATCTGACAGATGCAAATCAAAACAATAACGTGATACCATCTTACACCTGTCAGAATGGCAATCAACAAATCAACAAACGACAAGTGCTGGAGAGGATGCGGAGAAAAAGGAACCCTCGTGCTGGTGGGAATGCAGACTGGTGCAGCCACTGTGGAGAACAGCATGGAGTTTCCTCAAAAAACTAAAAATGGATCTCCCATTTGACCCAGCAATCCCACTCCTAGGAATATATCCCAAGAAACTAGAAACACCCATCAGAAAGGATATGTGCACCCCTATGTTCATAGCAGCACAATTTACAATAGCTAAATTTGGAAACAGCCTAGGTGCCCGTCAGCAGATAAGTGGATCAGAAAACTGGTACTTCTACACAATGGAATACTATGCTGCCATAAAAAGAAGGAATTCTTACCATTTGCAGCAACCTGAATGGAACTGGAGAGCCTTATGCTAAGTGAAATAAGCCAGTCAATGAAAGAAAAATACCACATGATCTCATTCATTTATGGAGAATAAAGAACATTATAAACTGATGAACAAAAAGATACAGAGGCAGTCAAGCGTCAAACAGACCGTCAAATTACAGCGGGAAGGTTAGGGAGAGGTGGGGGAGATAAGAGATCAACGGAAGGACTTGTGTGCATGCAGATAAGCACAACCAATGGACGCAAGACACTGGGGGTGAGGGCATATATGGGAGGGGGGTGGGGTGGAGCAATGGGAAGTTATGTACACATGTAATACATTAATAAATAAATAACTATAGACAGCCCAACTGGAGTGACTCACTGGTGGAGCATTGACCTATGAACCAGGAGGTCACAGTTTGATTCCTGGTCAGGGCACACGCCCGGGTTGTGGGCTCGATCCCCAGTGTGGAGTGTGCAGGAGGTAGCCGATCAATGATTCTTTCTCATCATTGATATTTCTCTCTCTCGCTCCCTTCCTCTCTGAAATCAATAAAATATACTTTTAAAAATATAGAGAGAGATAACTACATCCAGATACATTTACATGCTTACTTCTACATGGATGTCACACAGCCATAACCACAGGAAATGGCACAGAGACGTCACCTGAGGACAGGCCTGCCCTTCGAATTTCCTCTGTGAGACCAGTGCCGCCGTAAATGTTATCACTGGTAAAGGTTTAATCTCCAGCATCTACAGGCAACCAACCAGCCGTGTCTCCCCGTGACCCATGCTCCCTAGAGCCGCTATCTGGAGGTGTAACACGGAACGGCCAGTGCCACCTGGCCCGCCGGGTCAGGCACCTTGCGGTCCGGGGCAGTGCCGCGTACGCTCCCGGTTGCCAAGGTGCCATAGAAATGGATCACGGGTGGGATGGATCGGTGACACGCCGGGGCTAGGGTTTCCTCATTGTGTGCGAGGTTCCTGGAGCCGACAGCTCCGTTATTCCCCCAGGAGCGTCCACGCTTCTGCAGCCTCCGAGCTCTCGAGAGAACGGAAACCGGTCCTTCCACAAACAGGACTTTCTGAGCAGACCGCACGGGAGATGGTGATGCACCAAACCAACCCACAAACAGAAAAATCAAAACAAACACACAAAAACTGTCCTCTTCCATCATCAGGCCTTTAAGAATCTCCTGGAGAGAGGTCAGAGCTCGAACACGCAAAAAATTCCATCTTCCATTGCCCCAGAGCAGCGGTTCTCAACCTGTGGGTCGAGACCCCTTTGGGGGTCGAACGACCCTTTCACAGGAGTCGCCTAAGACCATGGGAAAATGCAGATATTTACGTCACGATGCATCACAGCAGCAACATTTCATGGTTGGGGGTCACCACCACGTGAGGAGCTGTAGGCAAGGGTCGCGGCCTTAGGAAGGTTGAGAACCACTGCCCCAGATGATATTTTGATTGTCAGCCCGCCAATAAAAACGCCTCCCTCTGACCTCCTTAGGGTGACCTTTACCGAGGCTAATTTGGAGGTAGCACATTGAAAAATAACACTCTACCTGGGATTTTTTTAAAAAAAAAAAAAAAAGGAAGAAAGAAAATGCACGCTCAGTCTCACACCTCCAGAATGACCTACGATTGTCTTCGCTATTGGGTCACCATCTATTATTTAAGGTCCTACCTGTGCCGCCAGCACCAAGGCCACCGGCCACACGGAGGCATTTATTTCAGCGGATTGGAACGTGGGGAGATGGGCCGTCCCGGGCCCCGGTCTCAGCAGCCGCACGCCCAGCGCTCGGCAGTCTCCCGTGTCCTGCAGGTACAGGACTGCGCACCAACAACACAGCCCGCATCCTTCATCACAGCACGCTGGACGGAGACACTGCCCCGGCCCAGCTCAAGATGAACTGTCAACACCCCACGCCTCGGCTCTCGAAGATCACCCCGATCCCCCACCAAGAACAGGGGGAGCCCCCAAAGAGCACCTTACATAACACTGTCACCCAACAAGCCCGACATCTCACCCCTGTGCCCGCTGGGGGCCGGGCTGGGAGCCCGTATGGAGGCTCCGGCAGCAGAGAGGATGCTGAGGGCAGGTCACGTTACCTTGGACTCCATCCTGCCTGGGGGGTCTCGGGGGGAGAGCGTGTGGCTAATGATGGGTCCACGCTTCCTCTCGCTGGCGTCCGATCCTGCGATGATGCATGGCGCGAGGCAGCGAGGTCTGAGGGAGCCTGGCCCTCGGGGCGGGCGGCATTAAAGATTCATCCCGGGGGCCGTGCCTGCACCCGGGGCCGCCCACCTGTGGCCGCCCGGGCCGCTGGGGAGCGAGCGGCGATAAGAGCCGGAAACCCGACCCGCCTCGCGATTACGTTACAGCCACTGCTGATCTTTGATTAGTCCCCCACACCCCGGCCGGGCGCCATCGAGGAAAGGAAAGTCCGACCCTCCTGAGCAGCGGTTCTCAACCTTCCTGATGCCGCGACCCTTTAAGACAGCTCCTCGTGGGGTGGTGACCCCCAACTATAACATTATTTCCGTTGCTACTTCATCACTGTCATCTTGCTACTGTCATGAACTGTAATGTAAATATCTGATAGGCAGGATGTATTTTCGTTGTTACAAGTTGAACATAATTAAAGCATAGGGGTTAATCACAAAAACAATAGGTAATTATATGTTGTAAAGTATTTATTTCTAATGACAAATAAATGAAACTTTTTGTCTGGAATCGTGGTGTAGCATGGGCAACAGTCTTCATAGGACAACAGTAAACGACATGGCTACACTTTGCTACACGGAGGAGCGGTGTGTTGGTTCCTAAGACCATGGGAAATAGGTGTTTTCCGATGGTCTCAGGCGACCCCCGTGAAAGGGCCGTTCGACCCCCAAAGGGGTCACGGCCCACAGGTTGAGAACCACTGCTCCTGAGCAATACACACACACGCACACACATACACATACAATTCTCCCGACCACTCAGCCTAGCCCCGCCACAATGGAACTCCCCTTCCTTAGGATCCGTTTCTGGCTCCTTTTTGGAAAAGTTCAAGTCCACTGGCAGCCTGGAGGTTCAGAGCAAAGGGCCGCCCGCTCTCCCAGATTCCCTTCCTGTTCATTCTGTGAGTGTTGATCTTCAGACGCAAAAACAGCCGGGCGTGTGCGTACGCATCGACAAGTTGCAAGGTTGCCCTGGCTGGTGTGGCTCGGTTGCTTGAGCATCAGTCCTGTGTGCACCCAACGGTCACCAGTTCAATTCCCCGGGCAGGGCACCGGGCCAGGCTGTGGGCTCAATCCCTGGTGGGGGTACATGCAGGAGGCAACCGGTCAATGTGTGTCTCTCTCTCTCACATCGATGTTTCTCTCCGTCTCTTCCTCCCCCTTCCACTCTCTCTACAACTGAAAATAAGTCAGTGACGCCCTAGCTGGCTTGGCTCACTGGGTAGAGCGTTAGCCTGTGGACTGAAGGGTCCCAGGTTTGATTCCAGGTCAAGGGCACATGCCTGGGTTGCAGGCTTGATCCCCAGTAGGGGGTGTGCAGGAGGCAGCGGATCTAGTATTCTCTCAAATCATGGATGTTTAATCTCCTTCTCCCTTCCTCTCTGAGATCAATACAGAAATATATATATATATATATATATATATATATACACATATATATATATATATATATATATATTAAAAATAAGTCAGTGGGCAACTATCTTCGGGTGAGAATGAACAAATAATAATAATAATAATAATAATAATAATAATAATAATAAAGGATCCCTTAAGAGGCCAAGTAATAGCAGCTTCTAGAATTCTCCTTCCAAGATAAGATGGTCTGCTTTGCTCACACACTCTTGGCTCGAAAGAGGGCCCAGACCCAGACTTGGAGTCTCAGTGGGAGAGGGCCCACGCTGGACCTCAGAATTCCCTCCTCCGGTGGAAACCAGTTCTTGAAAAGCCATGGGAGAAGGAATCACTTCCCATTATGAAATCTGCGACGACCAAAAACTCTAACAACCAATCGCAGAGACAGGCGCTCCGGTGGATTTCCCCAAAACGGAGATCCTCCTCCTCCCGGAGAGCAGAAAACAACGGAAGACGGGGATCCGTCAGGCTGGCCATTCGGACACACAGACGCGTATGTTCCGGGAGGACTATCTCTTCAAGAGTCAATTAGAATCGTTAGCGGGAAAGCGTGACCCGAATTGAAGACCATGTATCCATGGCATAACGCCCTGCCCACGGCCGCCTTTAAAGACTCTGAAGTGAGCCATCTAGCAAACGGTGTCCGGTGTTGTGATAGTCACTGAAAGAAACCCCTGCACCTACTCCTCACAAGCTAAAAAAAAAAAAAAAAAAAGCATCCTCTGACATAAATGTGGGCAGGGCCGATTCCACGGTGACTGGTGGGTTAGCGACCCCAGGGGACAGCCCTCTGCAAACCGAGAGCCGGCGGGGCGACGATCTAGAAACCCCACCAGCCAACGTCCAGGCCCGATGGGCAAGGAACGGGGTGGCGTTTTGTCCTCCGACCGCGGGCCCCAATTAAAAATAATGAGGCCCGTCTCCAGCCGCCAGACCCCATTAGAGATAATGAGGGCTGAGCGCTCCCGAAATAGATGCATTTTTCTCCGACAGACGAACTGGGACAGGGGGTCTCGGCGGGGTCAGCGGGACGGACCCGGCCACAAAGCCTGGGTCACCCGGGGCCTAAGAAAGCCTCACAAACTCCGTTAGGAAGGAAGGAAGGAAGGAAGTGGGGGGAACCCCGCATGACGGGCACCCACCCGCCCCTTCCACTCCGCCCCAGGCCGAGACACCTTCCCCCTGAGAAGAAGGGGTTAGTCGCCAAGATTCACAAGGAACTCCCTACAACTCAGTAGCAAAAAAAAAAAAAAAGGTAAAAGGCAGAAGACCAGAATAAATATTTTTTTCTAAAGGAGATTTACGAATGACCAACAACAGGTAGACAAAAATGTGTTGGTTCTACATTATGAATCGGCAGGGAAATATGCAAATCAAGCCACAGGAAGGTACCACCTCGCCCTTGCAGGGCTGTTAGCCAAAAAGACAGGAGGTACCAAGTGTTGGTGAAAATATGGAGAAAGGGGACCCTGGTGCCTTTTTTATGGTAAGCGACGGTTTTCCTAATTTCCAATAGCAACACTCATCTCCTTGCATAAATAAAAAGGGAAAAAAAGAAAGAAAAAAAAATGTTATTCTGCCCAAAACCAACCAACCAACTAAAATACCATCTTCAGCACTGCTGTGTCCAGTTCAGTCGTGTTACGTGTGTTCAAGTTGTTGCCCTACAGATTGGGAATTTTTTTCATTTTTCACATTGGAAACTCTGCACCCACAGACCCGGCAGGAACAGGGACCAGCCAGAAGGCACCGCTAGATTATCCGAAGAGCCTTACCAGCGTCCGGCCGCGCGACGCAGGCGGTAAAACCTTCAGGGAGGGTCATTCATGGGTCCGACAGCCAGGACGCGGGCGTTACCGCTCAGCTGGCCCCCCGCGGCCACAAACCCCTGGGTTTAGAAAAAGCAAAGCCAGGGTGGGGTGCGAACGCCCCAAAGCAAGCCAGTTTCTCCCGGCAGACGTAGACAGACGCCCGCCTGCACTCTCAGGAGCGCCATCCCGGAGCAGTGCTGGGAAAAGGACTCTTTAGGATAAACAGCTCCTTTATTATTTTTTTAATATATTTTATTGATTTTTCACAGAGAAGAAGGGAGGTGGATAGAGAGTTAGAAGCATCAATGAGAGAGAGAAACAGATCAGCCACCTCCTGCATGCCCTCCACTGGGGATGTGCCTGCAACCAAGGTAAACGCCCCTGACCGGAATCGAACCTGGAACCTTTCAGTCCACAGGCCGACGCTCTGTCCACTGAGCCAAACCGGTTTCGGCTAAACAGCTCCTTTAGATCAAGATTGTCTCACTTTTGAGAAACAGGCCCTAAACAGCCAAAACAATTGTGTTCCATTTTTTTTTCCTTTTTCTTCTTGTTTTAATTGATTTCAGAGAGGAAGCAAGAGGGAGAGAGAGAAACATCCATGATGAGCGAGAATCACTCATCGGCTGCCTCCTGCACACCCCCTACTGGGAATTGAGCGCTTGACTGGAATCGCACCCGGGACCCTTCAGTCTGCGGGCCGGTGCTCTACCCACTGAGCAAGACCAGCCAGGGCCATTGTGTTCAATTCCCTTCAAGCAGTCCAGCCTTTTGGTTTTCTTTGGAGACAACCGATTCTGGTTGGAAAAGCTCTTTCTTTCCCTTTCCTTCTGAAAGCAGGACGATCTTTGGGTGTATATGGAGGTTGCATGTCAATCTCAATTAGCATTGAAACGGCTAGTCTTTGGTTTAAAATGTCAGTGTGCAATTATTTTTTTTAAATAAAGTGCATAAACATTTATAGCCATATAAATAACATACTAGTAAATATTTGCTTAGTTCAGAGTCCTAGGCCCACTCCGGCTGCTCACTGGCTGTGCTACGGTCTGTATTTGAGACTTTGTCATTTTTATTCTCCAAGTTGAGTCTGTCATAAGCTTTTCAGGAATGACGGCTTCAAAATCAGGGGCATGGTCCTTTTTTATTTCAGGTGCAGATTCATTTCTAATTCATAGACCCCGCCCCACCTCCCTCTCCAGCGCCCAGCCTAGCCGATGACTTCCTGGTGGTGAGTGAGCAGCAGATACCGGTTTCGGTAATGAGCTCTCTCCACCGGGCACGTCTGTCCGGCCCATGTCAGAGCCGTGCTTGGGAGCCAGATCTGATGCTGTGTGGAAGGGCTGGGCCGAGGACAAGGGAGAACACGCCTGCGTGTGCCCTGGCGGGTTTCAGCACGCAGAAGGCGCTGCAGCCGCTCCCAGAGCGGGGCATCGGTGAAAACGGGACACATCCTCCCGGGCCCCAGCGGCCCGAACAAGTCCGGCGCTAGGACCTCCCCCGTCCCCTCCGGCCCGAATGGGGGAGGTCTTTTTGTCCGTTACACCCAGGCATGTAATCAGCGATTGTTCCCATTGTGAGGCCCAGATTCACCATCTGTACGCTCCAAAGGGCCGGGGATTGTGAGGGCCCCGGCCCGATGGGATTAATCTGCAATTTCACACCGAGTGATTTTTAAGGATAATTTGTTACAACGATACAACGTTACCATCCCCAAAACAAACAGCCGGGACGGTCACCTTTGCAGAGGGGACGTGCCCAGGGAGCGCTACCCTGGGACGAGAGTCTGTGTGGTTGTGTTTATCTTCACTGCACTTTAGATGCACTTTAGATGCAAATGGAAAGATATTGGGGTAGGGGGAACCCCAATCCAGAACCTTGGGAAGGGGGTTTTAGGAAAAAAGCATGTTGCTTTTGACTGTTGGGGTGCAGGAACTGCAAGTACAATCGTGTTCGGGTGAATTCTCTGAGCAGGGTTTTGGGTGTGTGTGTGTGTTTTAAATATATTTTATTGATTTTTTACGGAGAGGAAGGGAGAGGGATAGAGAGCTAGAAACATCAATGAGAGAGAGAGAAACATCGATCAGCCGCCTCCTGCACGGCCCCCACAGGGGATGTGCCCACAACCAGGATACATGCCCTTGACCGGAATCGAACCTGGGACCTTTCAGTCCTCAGGCTGACGCTCTCTCCACTGAGCCAAACCGGTTTCTGTGTGTGTGTGTGTGTGTGTGTGTGTGTGTGTGTGTGTGTGTGTTTTAATACATTTTTATTCATTTCCTAGAAGAAGGGAGAAGGGAGAGGACATCAGAAGAGACTGCAACCCGGCATGTGCCTTTGGCCGGAATTAAACCCAGGACCCTTCAGGTCGATGCTCTATCCACTGAGCCAAACCAGCTGGGCAGTGTTTTAAAACCACTCCGGGTGGGTGGCTCGGGGTTTGCAGGATAAAGCTGCTTGCCGTGGAAAAAAATTAGGATCTAGATTCTTTGCTGAGCAAAGACCTGGTAAAGGCCTTTTTGTGGACAAAGGAGGAGCCCCCAGATCGGCCTGGGCTGGCTGGAAGCGCACGAAGAATTTATTCCTGATCATAAGGCTCCCTTCACGTGTGAAGCAGAAAATCAGCTTCCACCGCCGACAGCCTCTTCTCAAGAGAAAGGCTTCGTCGGCACGGAAAGACTGGGTCCTCAGGCGGGAGGTCTGAACCTCTGGCCACACGGCCCCGTGCAGAGATGAGCCCACCATCCCGGGTTGAGCATTTTTATACCTCAGGGAGGGATGGGGGGCGAGAGGCCATCGTCCTGAAAGAAGTCACGTTCTCCTTAAACAAAGGGGGGATGGGAAGGTGGGGTGGGGCCAGCTCCCAAAGAGGCACCATCCGCAAACACGCAGCCACCCCGGTGAACTGGCCATGGGCAGCGGATTGGTAAAATCGTGTGCAAATAGGACGCGGAGGCTCCTGGGGTTACAGCAGGCCTGGCTGTTCTCCCTTTGGGATTGGGGGGACATAGCCACCTGGAAATTCATCCTAAATTCCGACAGATTGACAGGCATGTGAGGGGTCTCTTGTCAGAGCTGGTCCACAGCTATCGACAGATTGTGTGTCCTCTCTCTCCCCGCCAGCCCCCTCCCCCGCCTCCTTTCCTCCCTTCAGCCGTTGGACTTGAGAGCATCTCAGGACCTTTTTCTCGTCACCATCTCCGTTTATGACACAAAAGCTATCCCTATCATCCACAGGGATGACTCCAGCCCCGGCCTGTGTGACTCAGTTGGTCAGGCATCGTCCCGGGCACTGAAAGTTTGCTGGTTCGAGTCCCGGTCAGGGCACATGCCCGGGGTTGCAGGCTCAGCTGATGCTCTGCTTCCACATCGTGGCTTATCTCCCCTCAAAAATATTAATCAAATAAAACAAGATCAATAAAAGTATTTTTTAAAGTCACCCATTCTTCTTTTTACAAAAGCAGTAACTATGAATTTCAAGAGACAGTCAACCAAAGACCTTGTATGCATATATATATGCGTACCCCATAGACTCAGACAGTAGGGTAGTAAAGGCCTAGAAAGGGCATGGGGACGGACTGAAAGGGAAGTGAATGGGGGCGGGGAGAGGAAGACATAGGTAATACTTTCAACAATCAGGAATTATTTTTATTAATTGGCTGTTTATATCCATGAGCGTGGCACTGAAATTCAAGGGTGGGACGCAGAATACCAGGCGTGGAATTCCGGCATTGGGTGAGCCTCAGAGGCGAATAATCAACTCTGGTTTGTGAATCCTCTACACCTGTGTTCCTTCCCCGCTGGGTCAACGTTACCTGCTACCAGCAGAGGAGACAGGCCGTCTAATTGTCAGAAAGGTGTTCCCGATACCGACCAGTTAAGCCCTGGAATCTACAGCCGGTGATCTGGGCTCCGTTTTGTGGTGTCACAAACCAAAATAAGCCTCTGCTTTTCCTTTTACACACACACACACACCCTCAAAATTTAAAACAACAACAAAGCTTTTTCATAAAGCAAAGCCTGTACCTGTTGCCCAAACTGACCCCCCAATGAGGTCATTACAAAGGGAGGGAGAAAGACAGTTTTTTGGGGGGGAGACAAAAGCTCCTGCAAGTGCTCAGTGCACGCTCAGGGGCCTGCGCTCTTGAATGGGGTTCGTTTTCTGAGCCTGTAGCCTCCTTTCTGAGAACAAGACAACGTTCAAACCCGGTGGAGACAGGAGGACATCAAGAATCGAAACCCTGACAGTGTTCTCTCGCTGGGGACACCCAAGGGCCGGGCACCCTTTTATGAAGTAAGATGTGTGGCGATCCCAAGTGGCCACTCCTCCACCAAGGCGCTGCCCAAGAGAGCCACCATGCACCCATCAGTCACGCTCGCCGAGCAACGGGGATCAGCGGCCAGGACTCCCCCAGGAGCAATGAATTCCGTGCCCCCGTCCCCAGAAGCTGTGTGCCACCTCACACGGTGGTTTCACGGGGCTCAAAACCGCCCATCGTAAGGAGCCAGGATCAGAAATCATTTTTTTAGAGGAGGCACGAAACTTGGAACAAGTTACTGGGTAAGCTTTCCATTGAGAACTTTTTAAAAAAATGTGTTTTTATTATTGATTCAAGAGAGGGAGAGAGAGAAACATCAGTGATGAGAATCATGGATCGCCAGCCTCCTGCACGCCCCGCACTGGGGATCGAGCCTGCAGCCCGGGGATGTGTCCCGACCTGGAATCGAACCATGACCTCCTGGTTCACATAGGTCGACGCTCAACCACTGAGCCACACCGGCCAGGCTGTTGAGAACTTCCTTATTTAAAAAAAAATTCCACTTCACTAGTTTCTAGCAATTGACAAAGAAAAAAAAAAAAAGAAATTAAACCTGTTAACCTGCAGAGTACCTGTTATATGCCAGACACAGCCCAGGGGACTGTGGCCGAGAGAGGAGTTTTCTAGTTAAACATTCATGGAAAGTCCCTTCGATAGTTCTGCTTCATAAACATGGCCTCCAGCTCTCTATTCCAGTCAGTGGTCAGCGGGGAAGCAAGAGAAATGTGTTGCCCCGGCTGGCGTGGCTCAGTGGCTGAGCGTCGACCTTTGAACCAGGGGGTCATGGTTCGATTCCAGGTCGGGGCACATGCCCAGGTTGCAGGCTGGATCCCCAGTTGGGGGTGTGCAGGAGGCAGCCATGATTCTCTCTCCTCATTAATGTTTCTTTTTCTCCCTCTCCCTTCTTCTCTGAAATCAATAAAAACATTTTTAAAGATACTTTTTTTTTTTGCTACAAATCATATACAATCGGTTCCCTCCTCATTACCAGAACATCACAACAAGAAGCAAAGTCAGGAGCTTAGGAAAACGGAGACGCGTGTCTGGCCTGTGATAAAAATCGAGTTTCTTATCCAACAAAACCTGCTTTAAACTACGTGAGCTAGTGGTTTTTAACCTCGCAACACAAACACCGTGCCTACACAACGCATCCGAAGGACTGCGAGCTGTATAACCAAGCTGTTTTCGGCGCATCCTCAACATGCTACATGTTTCCGACAAAGCCACAGCTACCCTCGCTCCGAACAGACCGGGCAGATAACCAGACCGCTCAACTAACGACCAACATTTCAGAAACGCGGGCCCAGACCCGAGCTTTTTCCCTCTCCATCCACCCGCAGAGCAAACGGAAAAGCCGTATACTCACGGCTGCCGCTTCCTTCCGCAGAGCCTGGTGACGTGGGTCTCTCTCTGTCCAGCCTCGTGCGAATCCTGCCGGCAGCCATGCTACCATTTCTGCAAACCCGGGACCCCTCTGAGGCCCTGCGCCACCAGAAGCAAAGGCCGTGACGCTCTCTATGTAGCTAGGGCCACAGGTGACCTTCACCTTCTTTAAAGAAAAAAGAAAGAAGGGTGTTGGCCATCTTCCCTTCAGCACGGGCACCGCCCGGCACAGGTGCCCACACTTGAGACGCCGGTTTAAAAATAAAGGACCTCCGAGGAGCGTTTGAGATCTTGCTTCCCCGCAGTTTGGCCCAAATAAACTCTTATAAAACGTCTCTACGGGTGTGGACGTTTCTTAGGTCAACAGCCAGGAGACAGAAGCCGCGGGATTTCTGGAAGATGGCCCATCACGGCCTCACGTGACCCTTTTTGTTGATTCCTCTCACCTGATGGGTGTGTCTGTCTCATTGCAGGTTCGTTAACTTCACCTGTCAGTGTCTCCCAGGAAATGTTACTTTGCCAAACAACATTTTTTTTTTTTTTTATGGGGAAGGGGAGGTGTGCATGCATTTTCTTTGCCATCTTTTTTTTTTCTGCTGGGAAGTCTTTGGATTAGGATGGATTGCTTTCATCCAGCTATGCTTGAAAAGGGACTCGCGGATCTACCGCTTGATACTGACAGCAAACATCTGAGCCAGGCACTCCGACACACCAACACGCTCCAAATGAATGAGAAATAAATAGGTAAATGAATAAATATGGATTCTCAACTCTTCTTTTTTTTTTATGGTTCTGATTGCACCCTCGGTGACTTGCACAATGCAGCAGGCGTGAGGACACCGTGCGTTTATAAAAGGGGGGTAGGGGGATACGGGACTCTAACAAAAGAAGGGTTTCTGCTAAGATACCTGGGTTTTCTGATTGACTCTGTAGCAGTAAATGTCTGAGGGGCAATATTCGCGCCACCCAATCCCAAAGCAAAGCTACTGAAAACCTCAATCTTCCGTGAAATCATCGCGTCTGCCAGCCAACATTCCAAAGGGGCTGCTGAGGGTTGCCTAGAACATCCTGCATCTCTCTCTCTTTTTTTAAAAAAAAAAATAAAATAAAAATAATGGAAGGGTCCCGGCTCTTCTTTTCCACAGCACATGTGTCTACAGAACCCACCAACGAAAGGCCTTTTATTTGGAAAGCTGTATGGGCTCCATCAACTTTCAGGAGAAAGACTTTCTTTCCAAACTCTTCTAACGACACAAAATGATCACGTCAGGCAAAGGGCTGTCGCTGCCGCCGAAGGAGGTTCTCAAGTCTCGCCCCGTTTACTTACAACTCCATTAAAGATTAAAAGAAATAAAGCCAAATGCTTTGAATCCCTACCTCCGTGCAACCGAACCGGGGAATTAATTACAGGCCGGTCATCCGGGGACGTGGGAGGCACTGTAAACCACCTTTATGAAAAAAGGTTCAAAATGGTACATAGATGCAGGTGGGCGAGAGGTGAAAGATGAGAAAGTTTGATCGGGACCATTACCTTAACTAACATCTGTAAGTGACTTCTCCTGATCTCCACCGCTCCCCTTCATTCCCTGTCCCTCCCACACACACCCCCACCACCACCCCGTAAAGAATGCAAGCTGATCTGGTCGCTCCTGGCCTAGAAGAAAGGAGGAAGGGCGGCCAGGTGCTACCAGCAAACCATTCAGGACGTGGACCAGCGCCAGGGGGGACTGCATGGAAAATGAAATCCAGGCACAGCCAGGCTGGGGAGCCTCAGCTCCTGGCTGAACTCAAACCCCAGAGGCTGAGATGCGTTCTCCTGCCGCTGCAGGAAACCTAAGGCCAGGATACGTCTCCGAAACCCCTAGAAGCCTCCATGCTGGGGGCTGGTGACCCCACAGGCAGGCACCTGCTCGCCTGGCCCCCTGGGCCCCCTCATTAGGGCCCAGCGCTTCTTCCGTTTCCCCACGGGCAAAAAGGGGACCCTCTTAGCTGCTAAGGCTGGCGGGTGCAAACAACAGCCCAGGCGGCAGAACTACATGCATCAATAAAAGGTGATGATTCCCAAAACCGGTTTGGCTCAGTGGATAGAACATCGGCCTGCGGACTTAAAGGTCCTGGATTCGATTCTGGTCATAGGGCATGTACCTTGGTTGCGGGCACATCCCCAGTAGGGGTTGTGCAAGAGGCAGCTGATCGATGCCTCTCTCTCATCCATGTTTCTGACTCTCTATCCCTCTCCCTTCCTCTTTGTAAAAAAAAAAAATCAATAAAATATATTTTTTTAAAAATGATGATTCTTGTTGTTGTGACAGTGGCAACTTATTTCAACAGAGACTCCGGGGTAAGAGAGGGGCCCGGAAATGCAAACTTTCTTGGGGGATCCAGCGCCCCGGGGCCTTCCTTCCCAGGGCACCGGGGAGACCTTTGTGCGCGCCGCGCTGCGCCCCGCTCCGCCCCACCCGCGCGGTGCGCGCCACCTTTCCCGCGGCGGCCGGGCCGGGCGGGGCGGGGCGGCCGGCGGCGCGGGCCCCGCGGCCGGGAAGGCGGGAGCGCGGGCGCACGGGCGGGCCGCGGCCCCCAACGGCTCCGCCGGCTCGATCGCCGCCGGGGACCCTGGACCCCGGACCCCGGAGCACCGCCCGCAGCCTCCACCGCTGCGGGCCCGGGGGGCGCACGGCCCGTCCCCGCGGCGCTCGCTCCGGGCCAACTCACTGTCCACGCGGGCCCGGGGGGCGCAGCGCGCAGACCTGGGGCGCCCCTCCCCGCCCCCCAACCCCGCGCGCCCGGCCCGGCCCCCCTTCGCCGCCCCGGCAGGTGGAGGCGCCCGGAGCCCCCGCGGTCCCCTCCCGCCCCGCGCCGCGCCGCGCGCAACTTTCTTAAAGGGACAGGTGGCCGGAATCCCGTCTACCTGCGGCCCCGGGATCGGCCTCCTGGCCTGCCCCCCCTGTCCCTTTTAGGGGGAGAAAGAGGGTTGCAATCTCTCCATCAGCGACAGTTGCAAGTTTTAATGCACCCAGTAGCAGCACCCTTTTGCCATGTAATTCTTTTGGCCTAAAAATCGCTCCTGCAGGCGAGCTCGCAGGCATGTTAAGTGGCTGGCCTGCCCCCGTGTGCAAAGTTGCAAGAAGAGGGGGTGTCCCTTACCCTGGCGCCCCCCCCCTACCTGGAGCCCCCCACCCCCACCCCGCCCCGAGGCGTGCCAGGCTGGCCGCTGCCGGGAAACGCGGGCGGCTGCAATCCCCTTGACCCTGCCCTGTAACTGACCCTCGGGGGGTGGGGAGGGTGGGGAGGAAAAAAGACCCCCCGCGGGGCTACTGCGCATGCTCCGAGCTGGACAGCTCCAGAGAGGGAAATTTAAAAACGGTTCTTGCTGCGACGGGGCGGCGAGCAAATTGCAGGAGGCGAGGGGCGAGCGCGAGGGGGTCCCCCTCGGAAACCCCCGCCCACCCCCGGAGCCCCGCGAGGACTGGCTCCATCCAGGTACCGCCGTGCAAGCGAGGTCGGCTTTGCTCCCTGCTCCTCCCCGGGAGGGGAAGCGCCCGGCAGCGCATTTCCAAGGGCGCGGAGACCCGGGCGCAGGGCTGGCGGGGGGCTGCCTTATTCCGCTCTGTTTCTTCTTTATTTTTGTTCCCTTCCTGGGAATCCCGGGCTGACTTTTGGGGTGCATCTGAGAGGTTTGGGGGGGGGGGTTCTGTGCACATTTCAGGCTTTGAGTTGGAGACCTTGGAGGAAAGATTTCTTTTCTTAGAGGCTGTTTGTGGGGTGAGGGCTGGACTGGCTTTCGGACCCGGGCAGGTGGCATTGCTGCAGGCATCTCCAGGGCGAGGCAGGCAGGCAGCCCGGGCGGGGATGAGTCCTTTTGCAAGTGGGGGGACTGGGCTCCCCTAGAGGGGCGGGCACGGCACACCCCGTTGTCCTCTCTGGCTTTCTATGTTCAAAGCGACCGTAGCTGCGCGCGGTGGCAAAGGTATAGGCTTGGAGAGCAGTCGGGGGTTTTCTGGCTTCTGTTTTGCTGGCTTCCACATTTTCCCAAGTCTTGACATTGAGACTCGAGAGAGAGTCTCCCTCTGCCCTTCCCCCCATCCGCTTGAAAGAACCTGGAATTCCATTCCATTCTCTTCCTTCGCCTCTAAAACCCTGCAGAATTGCCCTGGGAACGTGACCTGGGACGCCCGGGAATCCTCTAGCACTTTTCTTTCTTTCTTTCTGATTCTCTCCCTCCCTCTCTCTCTCTCTCAAAAGTATACTGTGGGTTGTTTGCGCTCCGTCCTTCGGGACTGTGGGAAAACGGCGGTTTCCGCCCGGTCCACGGCGTTTTGCTCACGGCAGCTTTGTTTTCTGCTTGTCTTTTCTCCAAGGAGATGATAGCAACTGACATCTCGTCCATGATGTCAGGCATCACTCGGAACTCAGGCCCGAGTCTCCGCCCCCCTCCGCAGGAATACAGGTGAGGGCCTCGGCCAGGACGAAGGGCAGGGCGCGTCGTCCCGTATGGCTTGAGGGGTGCGTGCGCTGCTGACGGTTCCTGAAAACGAGGGGCCCGTTGATTTGTGGGGTTCGGTAGGAGAGCTAGGACGTCCTGATGTTGAGGCGTTGGGGGTCTCTTTGAGGGCGCGGAGCTGCTGGTCCGGGGCCGCGGCACCTCTCAATGCCTGTGGTCCTTTGTCCTTTCCCAGAGAAACCCTCGCCTGGTTGAGAGAGAGAGACCGGGCATCCTGGCGCGTGTTAAGATGACAAAAGCAGCTATGATTCCTCTCCGGTGGCCCTAACAGGCCTCCAGGAAATGCCCTTCCTTCCCCCTAAACTGGCGTTTGGCTTCCATCCTCCTCGGGGCAGTCCTGGGTTCGAAGCCTGGCTGTGCGACCTCGGACAAGTCCCTTGCCCTCTCTGGGCCTTGTTTTCTCGCCGTAGAAAGGCTGCTCTTGAATTAGATGGTCTTAAGGTCTCTTTCCAGGGCTCCTGTATGTGAAGGATCAATGAGATGGAGACCAGGACTTCTTGAGACGGGATGAAGGGAGATGCAGGCGTGGGTGTGGAGGTGGGGTGTGTGTGTGGGGGGGGAGGGACTTCACCTCTTTCTCTTCAAACCTCAGGCCTCAAAAGGCCTGTCGGTGGGTCCGCTAGTCCAGCCCCTTCTTTTACAGATGGGGAAACTGAGGCCAAGAGAGGAGAAGGGGCTTGTCCAAGGCCACACAGCAAATGGGAGGGTTTGGAATATAAAAGGAAGGACCTGGAGGTTCCCCCTCCCCCCAAACCCCACAGCCTCGCTCCCTTGAGCTCTGAGCGGCCTGACATGGTTCCCAGCCGCACCCCATGGCAAGCAGCGTGTCCAAGAGTTGAGGGGTGACAGCCCAGGGGATGGAGCGGGAACAGGACAGGGGCCGTCGGCCTGAGACCAGCAGGCTGTCTCCTCACGTCCCCCCTCCGCCTCCGGAGCCCTGTGGGGAAGACCACGGCCCTCGATGATGGGCGGGAGGCGGCTCCCCGAGGGCTGAGGGCCTGGAGCCTGCTTTCGGGGACCCAGCCGAGGCACGCATGCACACGCACGTCTGCCGGGAGCCGGCCGAGTGCGGAGCCGCGGCCCCGGATGTGGGCCCGGCACACAGCCGTGGGTAGGCACTTGCTGTCTGCCGGCCCCTCCCTCCCCATCACTCACCCCGGCCTGGGACGCTGCTTTGATGGGTCCCATTTGTACAGGTGGGGAAACTGAGGCCCAGGGAAATGAAAGGGCCCTTTCCAGGGTCACACCCCCAAAGGCGCCCGAGGGTTTAAACAATGGCAGGTGGTGGGGGGTGGGAAGGGCGCCCCAGGGCTGCGAGTTTGGGCTCCGGGGAGCCCGTTAGAGTCCCAGCTCCTCTGGTCTCTGCGCCTCCGTTTCCTCCTCCATAAAATGGGGGCAGAAATAGCACCTCCTGCACGTAGTTGTTGTAAAGGTCACACAACAGGTTAACTTTCGATGGGAAAATGGGTGCCCGGCCTTTGCGTTCCCATGGATTCGGGGTTGTTTTCTCATGTGGAATAACTAGCATGTCCAGAAGGCAGAATGATATCATCATCACCATCATCCTCATCACCATCCTCCTCATCACCATCACCACTGGTGCTTTCTTAACCCTTATCACCTGCCTGACCCGGGCCACAGCGCCCCCATCCGAGCGGCACTACTGCGCCCATTTGGCAGATGCAAACACCGAGGCCGGACCAGGGTAAACGGCTTCACAGGATGATGCCGCTAGTACGGGCCCAGGGAGGATGGGAGCCTGAGGCTGTGGCACCGCAGGGTGCTGTGGCTGCCACCCTCCTCCCCCCGATTGGTGAGAGCACAGGTGCAGGAACAGAATTTGTTGTCCCATCACCTCCCGGCTGTGTGACCCCGGGCAAGTCACTGGCCCTCTCTGGCCCTCACTTTCCTCACCTGCTCGGCGGAGCAAGGAGAACCCAGTTCGCAGGCTCTTAGGAGGCTCGGGGTCTCCGTGCAGAGGAGGTGTTCAGCCGGGCCTGGGGCGGAGGGGAAGTTTTTATGAGCATACAGCACCTGCCCCCCCCTCCCGCCCCCTCCCCATTTACAACGAACCCCACGTCCCCTGCATAACGGCCCTCGAGAGGGTGAGGGGCTTTTCCCGCCGCCTGCGAGGCCTCCGAGCACGGCTCCGTGGACCGCCAAGGGCTGCGGCTCCAGCCTGGCTCCCCGCAGCCGTCTGCCCGCTTCCCTGGGGGCCCCGTTCGGCCGTTAACTTTCAATGGTTGTGTTCAGGGAGGTGGGGGGGATGGGCAGCAGCTGGAGGCGGCCGCCCGGTCCCCGGGGAGCTGTCGGGAGTCAGTGGCCGGGCCTGGTCTCCCCGCCCGCCTGCGGCCTGGTGGCCGGGGGCCAGGGGTTGGGGCAGCCCTGACCTCCCGGGCAACGGCAAACAGCTTGTGCGCAACGTGGGTTAGCTGCTCCCCCCGCACCCCCCTCTCCTCCCCCGGCTCAAAGGCCCCTCTTAGAAGTGCTAAGAAATAGTTACTAAGCACCTACTGTGTGCTGGCACCTGCTAAGCTCCTTAGCAAGTACACCGTCCGCTTTCATCTTAGGGTAACAACCGTGAGGCTCTGGCATTATCCCAGCTTCTGGACAAGGAGGCGGGCTGGCCCCGAACCGGGGCTCGCCCCAAGGCCTGCTGCGCTCAGGAAGGGGCCGGACCACAGAGATCAGCCGCCTGCCTCAACCTCTGGAGTTTGTTCTGGAGGTCAAGTCCACAAACCCGCTTTTACAGCCTGGGAAACGGAGGCCGGAGAGGCGGGGGAAGCTGGCTGCTGGCTCCCCGGGCCTCACCTCCTCCCAGGATCCTGCCAGGCCCGCCTCCCAGATATTAGTGGCCTCGGGCAAAACCCCTTCTCCTTGCGGGAGGATGGTTTTCTGCTCTGTGAACACAGTTCGGGGCTCACAATAGATACGAATAAATCCTCACTGGGTGGGTGGGTGAGTGGATGGGTTGGGGGGTAGATGGGTGAGTGGGTGAGTGTAGGTGGGTGGATGGGTGAGTGGATGGGTGGGTGGGTGGATGGGTGGATGGATGGGTGGGTGGATGAGTGGGTGGGTGGG
>PVJN01034203.1:0-22926 GCA_004026805.1 Lasiurus borealis | reverse complement strand
AACTTGTCCATGTTCTATTAGAACTGCAGGGAGCCTTGGTAGACTGGCTTCCCCAGACTCACTTGTAGGTGATGGAAAATTACTGCCTATCAAATTCTGGTTGAAAAGCTCTGGAAGTGCACCAGAGACTGAGGTAGCATCGTGTTTTTGCCATAAAATTGGCACTGAGGTGATAATATTGGCAACTGTCTAATATTTTTCCCCAAAAAGCTTGGGGCTAAAGATTTATTCTGCTACTATCATCGGGGAGAGTAAACAGGGAAATTATTGTATGAACAAAGAGTCAGGGTTTAAAACAAAGCAAGATACAATCTTTTATCTTGTGTCTAATACTAATATCTTCTTAAGGTTCAAAGATTTAAGTATTATTAGAACTTTAGGATGATCAAAGAAAACTTGTAAGCATATGAATTGTGATAAGAAATAGTTTTATTATAGCATAATTGCACTTAAGTTATAATTAATTAGGATGTTATTAGTTCAGTGATACCATTGGTTGACATATATTGATAATAGGAAATTAATGTGGGAAATATGACCTGCATATTTTGTGACAATGCAGAATATATGATAGGCTATTCTAATTACCACTTAGAGGCCTGGTGCATGGAAATTTGTGCATTGGGCATGGTCCCTCAAGCCAGCCTGCCACCTCTCACAGTCCAGAAGCCCTCAGGGGATATTCTTCTGACAGCTTAGGCCCGCTCCCCAGGTAGTCTGGCCTCCCTCTGCAGACAGCAACCCGGCTGAGCAGGGGAAGGTGCCATCCCATTAACCCAATGCTGCTGCTGCCTCTGTGGGAAGTGAGTGGGCCGATCAGGGAAAGGCACTGCCCTCATCACCCCACTGCCGTCAGCTCCAGCTGCCAGCCCTCCTTGGACTTCGCAGCTGCTATGGCTTTGTCCGGAAGGATGTCTGGAAGACATCTGGTCTATCTGGCCTAATTAGCATATTACCCTTTTATTAGTATAGAGTAGATATTATATTGTAGGTGATTTTATTAGTTAAACAATAAATACTGATAAAATCTTAAATAAGAGAAGTAAGTAAGGAAAGAAAGGGAGGGAGAGAGGAAGGAAGAAATGAAAGAAGGGAGGGAGGGTGGAGGTAGGGGGGAAAGAAGAAGGAAGGAAGGAAGGAAGGAAGGAAGGAAGGAAGGAAGGAAGGAAGGAAGGAAGGAAGGAAGGAAGGAAGGAAAAAAAGAAGTATATGTACAAGAATCTGATAATCACTTTTGGATTCTTTTGTGCCTGCTTCTCTTATTACTTCCTGTTAAGGGTGAATGACTTTAGAGAGAGGAAACGATAAGTCATAAAAAGCAAAAAAATATTAAAGCTGAGTAGTAAGTTTAGATGTTATCTGATAATCTGTCCTCATTTCAAAAATGACAAAACTAGTGCCCAGAAAGATTAAATGACTTGTCCAACACAGGTCAAAAAGTTATTTTCATGGTAACTACAGAGAACAGGTGAATCATTCATTTTTATTCATCCATCTATTAATTTATAGTCCAGATTATCAATGAAACTGAAATATACACAATATACTTCCTACCGCTACATTCCCTATTTCTATACTCTATTTTTTTATGAAATAAATGACAAGATCATTTCAACTTTTTGTTAGAAAAACAACTTAGAGAATATGGTGTATAACTATATATTTAGCTCAATCTCTATATGTAAAACATTGTAAAGTCCAAAAATCTTTCTGAATCATTAAAGAAGGATGTGTAGTTTAGACTAATAAGTATAATTTAAATATTACTAAAACTTTTATTAAAAGTTGGTAATATATGTATATCATACATGATAACTATTGGTCTATTGGTAAACACTTTATAATTGTCAGGAGAGAATAAATGAAATCTGGTCATAATTCAGTTTATTGGGATAATTATCCTAATCCAGTGGTTGGCAAACTCATTAGTCAACAGAACCAAATATCAACAATACAATGATTGAAATTTCTTTTGAGAGCCAAAAACCAACTTTTGCGCATGGGCCATGAAATTTCAATTGCACTGTATGTGCCCACACGTGGTATTTTGTGGAAGAGCCACACTCAAGGGTTCAAAGAGCCACATGTGGCTAGCGAGGTCCATCCATGTTGTTGGTAAGAATTCCTTCTTTTTTACATCAGTGTAGTATTTCATTGTGTAGATGTACCAGTTTTATAATCCATTCATCTGCTGTTTCCAAATCTTAGCTATTGTAAATTGTGCTGTTATGAACATAGGGGTGCATATATCCTTTCTGATTGTTATTTCTGTCTTCTTGTGATATATTCTTAGAAGTAAGATAAGTGGGTCAAATAGAAGTTACATTTTTACACTTTTGAGGAAACACCAAACGGTTCTCCACAGTTTGCTGCACCAGTCTGTGTTCCCAGCAGCCATGCAAGAGGGTTCCGTTTTCTCCTCATCCTCGCCAGCACTTGTCATTTGTTGATCTGTTGATGATAGCCATTCTGACAGGTATGAGATGGTACCTAATTGTTGTTTTAATTTGCATCTCTCAAATGATTAATGACTTTGAGCATGTTTTCATATGTCTCTTGGCCTTCTGTATGTCCTCTTTCCAAAAGTGTCTATTTAGATCCTTTGCCCATTTTTTAATTGGACTGTTTACATTCCTTTTGTTAAGTTGTATAAGTTCTCTATAAATTTTGGAGACTACACCCTTATCAGAGATAACACTGGCAAATACATTCTCCCCAGCAGTGGGCTTTCGTGTTTTATTGATGGGTTTCTTTTGCTGTGAAGAAGCTTTTTATTTTAATATAGTCCATTCGTTTATTTTCTCCTTAGTTTCCATTGCCATAGGAGCTGTATTGGGAAAGATACTGCTACCACAAATGTCTGCTATTTTGTTGCCTATGTGTTCTAAGATTTTTATGGTTTCCTGTCTTACATTTAAGTCCTTTAACCATTTTTTTGTTTATTTTTGTGTATGGTGTTTTTGCATGTATCTGTCCAATTTTCCCAACACCATTTATTGAAGAGACTGTCTTAACTCCATTGTAAATTCTTGCCTCCTTTGTCAAATATTAATTGAGCATAATGGCTTGTGTTGATTTCTGGGTTCTCTGTTATGTTCCATTGGTCTATATATCTGTCCTAGTGCCAGTACCAGGCAGTTTTGAGAACAGTGGCTTTATAGTATAGCTTGGTATCTGATATTGTGATCCCTCCAACTCTGTTCTTCTTCCTCAAGATTGCCGCAGCTCTTCAAGGTCTTTTTATTTTATTTTATTTTATTTTTTTCAGAGTTTGTTCTAGGTCTTTGAAGTATACTGTTGGTATTTTAATAGGGATTGTATTGGATCTATAGATTGCTTTGGGAAGTATGGATATTTTAATGATCTTGATTCTACCAATCCATGAATAATGTATATTCTTCCCTTTGTTTATATTTTTCTATATCTCTTTTTAAAGCATCCTATAATTTTCTGAATACAAGTCCTTTACTTCCTTGGTTAAATTTATTCCTAGGAATCTTAATTATTTTGTTGCAGTGGTAAATGGAATTGTTTTTTAGTTTCTCTTTCTGTGAGTTCATTATTGGTATATAAAAAAGCCACCAATTTTTGAGTGTTATTTTTGTGTCCTCTTACATTGCCCAATTCATTTATTAATTCTAGTAGTTTTTTATGGAGTTTTTAGGATTTTCTATGTACAATATCATGTCATCTGTGAATAATGATAATTTTACTTCTTTTCCAATTTGGATGCCTTTTATTTCTTCTTCTTCTTCTCTGATCGCTATAGCTAGCACTTCCAGTACTATGTCAAACAGAAGTGCTAAGAATGGGAATCCTTGTCTTCTTCCTATTCTTAAGGTTTTAGTTTTTGCCCATTGAGTATGATGTTGGCTATAGGTTTATCATATAGGCTTTTATTATGTTGAGATATGATCCCTCAATTCCCACTTTGCTGAGATGTTTTATCAAGAAAGAGTGTTGGATTATTGTCAAATGATTTTTTTCTGCACCGAATAATATGATTATGTGATTTTTATCTTTCAATTTGTGTATGTTTATTGATTTGTGGCTATTGTACCATTATTGCATCCCTGGAATTAATCCAACTTGGTCATGGTGTATGATATTTCTAATGTGATGCTGGATTTGATTTGCTGGAATTTTGTTGAGGATTTTAGCATCTACTAGTATGTTCATCAAGAATATTGGCCTGTAATTCTCTTTGTATTGTCTTTATCTGGTTTTAGGATTAGCTTGCTTCATAGAAAGGACTTGGAAGTGTGCCTTTCTCTTGAATTTTTTGGAATAGTCTGAGAAGAATAGGTTTTAGTTCTTCTTTGAATGTTTGGTAAAACTCCCCTGTGAAGCATTCTGGCCCCGGGCTTTTGTTTGTTGTAAGGTTTTTGATGACTGCTTCAATTTCCTCCTAGTGATTGGTCTGTTGAGATTTTTAAAATTCTTTTTGATTGAGTTTTCAAAGGTCTTTTTTTTTTTTTCTAGGAATATGTCCATTTCCTCTAGGTTGTTTAGTTTGTTGGAATAAAGTTGTTCATAGTATTTTTTTACAATCCTTTTTATTTCTGATGTTATTTCAACTCATTCATTTCTGATTTTACTTATTTGCATCCTCTTTCTTTCCTTCTTGGTAAGCCTGGCTAGAGGTTCATCAATCTTGTGTATCCTTTCAAAGAACCAACTCTTGGTTTCATTGCCCTTCTGTATTATTTTTTTGGTTTCTATGTCATTTTTTTCTGCTCTGATCTTTATTATTTCCTTCCTTATGCTCCTCTGGGCTTTTCTTGTTGCTCTCATTCTAATTCTTTAAGTTGTAGAGTTAAATAATTTATTACCAGCTTTTCTTTTCTTTCTTTTTCTGTTTTTTGTTTTGTTTTTTGTTTGTTTGTTTGTTTGTTTTGTTTGTTTGTTTTGGTAGGCCTGTAATACTATGAATGTCCCTCTCTGGACTGCTTTCACTGTGACCCATAGGTTTTGGATTGTTGTGTTTTCATTGTCATTTGTTTCCAGGATGTTTTTAATTTCTTCTTTTATTTCTTTGGTAACCTAATCATTGTTTAATAGCATGCTATTCAGCCTCGAAATGTTTGAATTTTTGTGATTATTTTTATTGTAGTTGATATCTAATTTTATGCCATTGTTATTTAGAAGATGCTTGATATGATTTCAGTCTTCTCGAATTTGGAGAGACTTGGCTTGTGACTCAATATATGGTCTATCTTTGAAAATGTTCCATGTGTACTTAAGAAGAATGTATATTCTATAGTTTTGGGGTGAAATGTTCTGAAGATGTCAATTAAGTCCATCTAATGAAGTGAGTCCTTTAAGTGAGTACTATTTTTTTCTGATTTTATGTCTAGAGGATTTATCCAGTGATGTCAGTGGAATATTTAAGTCCCCTATTATGATCATATTTCTATTGATCTCTCCCTTTATATCTTCCAGCAGTTTTTTAATGTATTTGATGTTTCTACATTGAAGGCATATATGTTTACTAAAGTTATATCCTCTTGTTATATAAATCCCTTTAATATTATAAAGTAGCCTTCTTTATCTCATGTTATGGCCTTCACTTTGAGGTCTGTTTTGTCTGATATAAGCATTGCTACCTGGCTTTTTTTTTTCCATTTGCCTGAGAGATATTTTTATATCCCTTCATTTTCAGTCTGTGTGAATCTCTTGTTCTGAGATGTGTCTCTTGTAGATAACACATATATGGGTCATGTTTTCTTTTTTCCATTATTTATTTATTTATTTATTGTTTGAAATATTACATATATTAGTACATATATCTCCTTCTTCCCACCCCTCCCAATGGGTCATGTTTTCTTATCCATTCAGCCACTTGATGTCTTTTGATTGGAAAATTTAATTCATTTAAAGTTATTGATAGGTACTTCTTTGTAGCCATTTATTTATTTATTTTTGCCTGGGTTCCTTCTTCCTTTTTTCCCCCCTTCTTTTTAGCATTTCTTGCAGTGCCAACTTGGTAGTGATAAACTTCCTTAGCCCTCTTTTGTCTGTGAGGCTCCTGACTTCCCCTTCAATTTTAAATGATAGCATTGCTGGATAGAATATTCTTGGATTTGGTACCTTCCTTTGCATTACTTTCGATACTTCATTCCATTCTCTTCTGTCCTGATGTGTTTCTGTTGAGAAACCATTTGATATTTTAATGGGGGATTCTTTTTAAGGTAACTCTCTGTCTTGCACCTTTAAAATTCTCTCTTTGTCATTAACGTTTGTTATTATCATTACAACATGTGTTGGGGTGGGTTTTTTTGGGTTCATCTTGTTTGAGGCTCTCTGTGCTTAGGTGACATTTTTCTTCCCCATATCAGGAAAGTTTTCTGTCATTATTTATTGAAATAGAATCTCTAATCTTTACTGCTCTTCTCATTTCTCTGGCACCCCTATTATACATATGTTACTTCATTTCATGTTGTCCCAATGCTCTCTCAGACTCTCCTCTGCTTTCTAATTTTTTCCTTTAATTGCTATTCAGATTGGGCTTGTTTCTCTGTCCTACCTTCTAGCTCCCTAATCTGATCCTCCGCTACTCTTAGTCTATTGTTAAAGTCTTCCATTGTGTTCTTTATTATAGCTATATCACTTTTGATTTCTTTTTTGTTCTTACATAGGTTGTTGATTTTCTCTCCCATATGGTTTATGAACTGTATGACCATTACTCTGAATTTTTTTCTGACATATTGCATGCCTCCTTTTCAGTTAGTTCCTTTTTTGGGAGTGATTCCTCTTTTTCTTTTTTGGGGGGTGGCTTTTTTGTCTCTCTGTTTCTGCTGTTGCTATAGAGTCTAGGTGGCCAGTTGCATGGGGTCTTCCCTGTGGCTATGAGCTTGGTGGAAGTGTTGCTCACATTGACAGTCAGGAGCTGGCTCAAGTGTCTGGGAGACATGGCCACAGTGATCCAGGCAGGATCTGCGCACACCGATATTCAGGGGATTGGCTTGGGATGCTTTGGACCTGTGTTGCTGGGTGGGGAGGTCGGAGGAGAACACACTCCAGGACTCACACTAGCCTGAGACCAATATGGGTAGAGTCAGTGCCCATTAGTCTGCAGCTGTGGTAGCTGATCTTTGTCCAGATTGGCTATAGGGTCTCAGTTTTCGTCTGAAGAGGCCAGTCTCATGGTGATGAGGCAGGGCTCCTAGTCATAGCAACTCTGCCCTTTAAGATGGTGTATTTTATGTGTCTTCCTTCTTTTAGTCTCTACAATGACATTTCAGAATATTTATTTGTAACTTATCACCTCACTAATGATTTGATTTGATGGTTGAAATGAGATTTTTTAAAAACTCAATTTTGGCAGTAATTTTGCTCTCCTTTCACATTGAACATGAGTAGAAGGCCAGTATGGGTTTGGTTTATTGGATGAGGGTTAAAATAGAGAGTAGCCATTATTCCCATTGCTTTAATTATTCCATCCTCAAGCCATGATGAACCTTGCTCCATTTCCCTCTGGTAGATGTGACAGACTATAACTGACCTAATTGATACCAGATGACAGCTCAAATAAAGACTAATAAAGAAGTAATCACACTAATCTAATGAGCAAGCTGTTATGATATTGGCTTATAGGAAGCTTCTTTTTAATTCCCTCCATTTTTTTTTTCTTTTAGTTTCTATAACCACAGTTCCTAATCACTTTTTCTGTTATTTTAAAATCAGAGGACTAAAATGGGCCATGGGAGAACATCATCTCTATTTCCTTTTCTTTTCCCTGTTCGATATGTATTGACATATTTTTCCATATTTTAAATATAGAAATGTCAGACATATTAAAAAGTTGGAAGACTAGTACAATGATCACATATATACCAAACATTTACCTTCTATAGTTGTAAATACTATTTTTGTCAAATTTGTTTTGTTTATATTTACATGTGTATATATAATAATATGTTTTCTGAATCATTTGAAAATATCATATGCTTTATAACAGTCCATCCCTGAATATTTTAGCATATATTTCCTAAAGATAAGGGATTCTCCTACATCTGTACAATATCATTAACAAATTAACTGTAATACCCAGTTTGTATTTAAATTTCTTCAATGTTTCCAAAATTTCTTCAATATTTCCAAAATTTTCCCAAAATACCTTTTGTTTTGTTTTCTTTTCAAACTATATTCAGTCTCATTGTGTTTGGAACATTTTCATTCTTTCTAGCATAATTAAATATTTCCCTGCCAGTTTCTATTTTTCTTCTTAAACTGTATGATAAAACAGCTATAGCCAGAGTATTGTGCTCAAAAGTCACAGATAAATAATATTTATCTGCATGATTAGGCTATTAATTTTATATATGGACTGTTAAATTTACTTGCAATTTGGGGATTCACTTTTTATTTAAATTTGTTTTTATTATATACAAAGAATTACACAGTTCAGAACACTTTATACAGAATAATATTCTTAACATTCTCATTTCTATCCTTATATGCCTCACTATGTTTTTTTAAACTCATAATTTTAGTTTATGCTTTATCCTTCCAAAGTTGTATCAGAGGCTTTCATTGTATATTATCATAGCACTCTTTACATCCTTAGCCAACTTTTGCACATTTTAATTCTTTATCTAATTTCTTACTTCATGTGTATCTTCTTTGAAACAGTTGATGTCTGATAATTCTCAGGGTGAAAGAGTTGATGGGGGTGCAGCGAGAGACTGGACAAAAATCATACACCTACAGATGAGATCAATGGGGGGGGTAAAGGTAGAGGGAGGGGTAGGGGTCGGGTAGAGGGGACCTATGGAGGGGAAAAAAGAGAAACAAATGTAATAATCTGAATAATAAAGATTTAATTTTTTTTTTAAAAAACATTCGATGAGAGTAAGATTGTGCCTGTTTAGTCAGAGCCTAGCGTAGTGCCTAAACATGTTAAATGTTTCAGAAATACTCTCCCATAGGCCAACTGATGTAGAGAGTAATTGGGACCAGTAGTGTAACTAGCTACTTGGATATTTTTATAAGGGAGACTAAATATTGAATATGGCCTATCATTCTAGAAAAGGAAGCCTATTGGACTGACATAGTACTAGTTGTATAAATGGATAAAATTAGAAACTTCCCTTTAGTAAAGTAATGAGAGAGAAGACTGGAAACATATAGGAAGTTGCTAATGGAGAAGATACTTGCATAGAACCTCATTGTATATACAATTAGAGGCCTATTGCATGAAATTCACATACTGGGGGATGTGTCCCTTAGCCCAGCCTGTGCCCTTTCTAATCTTGGACCCTTCAGAGAATGTCCCATTGCCCATTTAGGCCTGATCCCTGTGGGGGCAGTCAGACATCCTTCTCACAATCTGGGACTGCTGGCTCTCAACTGCTCACCTGCCTGCCTGCCTTATTACCGGTAACTGCTTCTGCCTGCCAGCCTGATCACCCCCCTAACCACTCCCTTCCCAGCATAATTGATGTTAGCTGCTTCCCTGCCCCCAATTGCCCTCCCCTGCTGGCCTGATTGCTCACAACTACCCTCCCCTGTGGGCCATCTTGTGGTGGCCATCTTTGACCATATAGGGGTGGAACCTTGTGGTGGCCATCTTTGACCACATGGGGGAGGCCATCTTGTGTGACAGCATGAGAGTCAATTTGCATAATACCTCTTTATTATATAGGATATAAAAGGGGTATTCTAGACAGTTGACCTCCTCACACATAGTAGGGGACTTCAGGCTTTTTTTTTACCCATCATCTCAGAATAGTTGTAACCAAATCCAAGGTCAGAAGACTAAACCAGCATAGCTTATAGTATGAAGGCAGTCTTTTTCAAAAAATGTTTTATGCTGCCAAAACCGGTTTGGTCCAGTGGATAGAGCGTCGGCCTGCAGACTGAAAGGTCCCAGGTTTGATTCCGGTCAAGGGCATGTACCTTGGTTGCGGGCACATCCCCAGTAGGGGGTGTGCAGGAGGCGACTGATTGATGTTTCTCTCTCATTGATGTTTCTAACTTTCTATCCCTCTCCTTTCCTCTCTGTGAAAAATCAATAAAATATATTTTAACAAAGATGTTTTATACCTTTTTGAATCTGTGTGAGCTTGTTTCTTGGCACTTTACATATACCCATAAAGGTTGTCCCACATTTTCTAGTGGATGAGTCAGGTTGATAACATCTGAACTAATTAATCAATCTTTGAACATTATGAAAAGAGAGATAATCAAATAATATGTCTCCTGATGAGAAGCAGTAGAGAGACAAAAGACATGATTTTTATGATTATTGTCAAGAATAATTAAACCTAAATATGATCAAGCTTTTTGATCTAATACCAGTATACAGGAAGTACAAGGCAAAAAAGAACATAGGAACATGTTAAATAACACCATAGTGATACATTCACAAAATCTATGTTATGGGATATTTTCTAGGGCAAATCATATATATATATATATATATATATATATATATACACACACACATACATATATATATATATATACATATATATATATATATGTATATATATATATATATATATATATATATATATATATATGAAATACATATGTATAATGTTATCAGGGATATTTGAGCAACAAATAGATATTTAGTGAAACTAATAATTTATTATTTTTTTTAAGGTAGGAAAATGCTTTTGTTATTGTTTTTGTTTAGTAGAATTATCTTGTAGAATATATTTTGAAGAACTTATAGATGGAATGATATAATATTTGAAGTTTGTTTTAACATAATCCAATGGGGATGGATATTGTTGAGGTTGTACAGATAATGTATTATATAAAATTGTACACCTTAAACCTATATAATTTTGTTAACCAATGTAACCAATAAATTCAATTTAAAAATAAAACAAGTTTGGAAATACATTGATAATTTCTTAAGCTGAGGCAGGGTATCCTATATAATAAAAGCCTAATATGCTAAGTGTCCCGTATTATGCTAATGATATGCTAAGGCTGTTTATGCTTGCTATGACGGGCACTGACCACCAGGGGGGCAGACATTCAACTGGTCTACCAGTCACTATGATGTGCACTGACCACCAGGGGACAGACGCTCCAACTGATAGGTTTGCTTGCTGCTAGGGTTTGGCCTATTGAGATGGGCCGAATATACTCTGGAGTCCTCCCACAGTCCCCCCCCCCCTCGGCTGGCCACCCTCTGTGTCTCTCCACAACCCTGATCATGCACCTATGGAGTCCTGCTGCCTGGCCTGTGTCCTCTTGCAATTTGGGACCTCTTGAGAGATGTCAGAGAGCCAGTTTCAGTCCCATCATGCTCAACGCAGGAGCTGTCCCCTGGTGGTAAGTGCACTCCCACAGGATTACAGAGGTGATAGCAGGAGTTGGCCTAAGCTGGCAGTCAGACATCCCCCAAGGACTCCCCAACTGCGAGAGGGCATAGGCTGAGCTAAGTGACTGCCCCCCTGAGTGCACAAATTTCATGCACAGGGCCTCTGATATGGCATAAACAATGATTCTGTACTTTGTATATGTTTGAAAATTATCATAATTAAAAAAATTATCATAATTAAAAAAAACACTGACATAGTTGTCATATATTTGAACATTTTGATTTTCCATCATTTTCCTTAGCATTGTTTTTTATTTCTAAAATTGAGTTATGATTCATTGAAACATAATGCTTCTTATAAGTATACAGGCTCTTTTCTATGTTTACAACATTCTTCAGAAGCTTATAAGGTTCCATCCATATGTCAAAAATAATAGTTGGCTTTCACATTTATACAGCATGTACCTGGAAAAGTAAGGAAAAGAATTCAGTTCTCCAGTCCCTGAATTCTCACTGGTTTAGATGACTATTAAACTATAAGCCAGATGATACATAAATACCCAAATCCTTCCAGCATATCATATGAAATGATAATTTCTTCCTGCGGATAGCATCTGTTGGAGAGATTTCTTGTATACTATCTAACAGCCCCAAGATTCTTTTGGTTCTTGACATGACCGTGGAGCATAGCAGTATAATAATCAACACTGGATTGATATATGTTCTGTTAATCTCACCATGAATTATTTTTTTGTTTTTCACTGGGAAAACAGTCACCTATGTCATGGAGTGAGAGCATGGACTTAGGAGCTAGTTCTGTCACTAACTTTTATGATAAAGATAAGATGCTTGTTTTCTTTGAGCTTTACCTACAAAATGGTAATATTAATACCTATCTCACAGAGTTGATAGTGAATATTAGATAAAATATGAATATATGAATACCTGGAACAGTGTCTGCCATGTGTCTAAGCCATCATCATCTAGTCTTAGCCATTATCAAACAAGCTTCTTTCCTTGTTTTTGGAATAATGTCGACCTTACTACCACTATGGATGAACTGGATTCAAATGTTTCTCTTTCTCTACATCCTGCCTTGAAAATAGCAAGTTAACCATCCTTATCCATACATGAAGTATGATTACACTGTCACTTTTAAGTTTATTTTAAAAGATAATTTTTGAAAATCAAATACTATTTTTAAGATACCTTCCAAAATCTACCCTATCAATACAACTAATTAGATACGTGGGAATACTTTTTGTAATCTGGTCATCTTAGAGCAGTGGTCAGCAAACTCATTAGTCAATAGAGCCATATATCAACAGTACAATTGAAATTTGAGAGCTGAAAAGTGACTTCTATGCATGGGCCACCAAGTTTCAATGGGGCTGAAAAATGTGCACCTGCACGTGGTATTTTGTGGAAGAGCCACACTCAAGGGGCCAAAGAGCCGCTGTTTGCCAACCACTGTCTTAAAGCATGATATTGATTTTCTTTCCTGTCCAGCATTTATTTCTTCTTCTTTTATTTATTTATCTTTTAAATAAAAATCCCTTGGTTTTCTTTTGAGGACCACATTTTTTTTGTTCTGTGTGAGGAGTCTGCAAACTTTTTCTTAAAGGGGCAGATAATAAGTAATTAAGCAAGCTATATGGTTCCTTGTAACTACCCAAAGGTGTCTCTGTAGCATGAAAGTAAATATAGACAATACATGGACAAATAGGCATGACTCTTTTCCAAAAAAACATTCATTCACCAAAGCAGGTAGCTGTCTTGTGGGCCATAGGTTTCTGACTCCTAGTGTCTGACATTCAGATGAATCTCCCCCCTCTCTCACTTTCTATTGAGTTAATACTGGCTAATAAGTATATTTTATCCACCTGGCCACCTGTGATAGGTTCATAATGGGCATTTAGTTTAACCTGGGCAAATTAGAATTAAGCCGAGGACTTTCGCTATTATTATTAAGGGAGAAGTACTTTCTTTTAATTGGGGTTGCTTATTTGGTTGAATATATTCCTGATAGGCATCTTGTCACCAGAATGGGGAAGCCTACCTGAGGGTAAAGCCACCACAGAAGAACACAGCTCTCAAAAAACAGATAAGATCTAAGACCTTTTGTGTCAGCAAGGATTAGAAGTTTGTTTCAGGAGAACATTTCCAGAAAAAATAAGACTACAAAATCAATAAATTGCTCTTTATGTTAGGTGATGCTTCTAAAAAAATATTCGTGGTATAAAATGATTTGGGGTTTATATTCACTATAGAAAATTGAGGTTTTGATTACCTATGTCGACCTGAGTTAGAACCAAAATAGTAAATTATTTTAGAAAAGTTTTGGTTAGGGAAGTTGTCATTTTCTTGATCCATGGCACATCCTCGAGAAATTTAGTGGCTTTCCATTTAAGCACATGTTCTGTTAGACATCATAATTCCTAAAATGAATTACACCCTAATCACTCCCAGGATGGACAATTATCAAAGCATATGGGTCTACATTTAATTGGCCAAGAGAAATCACTACATTCTAGATTCTTTCCAAGCAGTATAAATTCAAACTCACTGACACTTTTATTTTTGGGTTAATGCAGACAATAGAAAGCTGTGAATTAAGGTCACATTGTTTTGCTTCTGTTGAACTATAACTGAAAGTTTTGCTATTAGTTTATTGAAGGTCATTATTTAAAAATAGCTCCATGGAACTTGTTGCAGTTACTGTTGCAGGACATAATTAAGGATTTATTCTCTACATACTTGAAAAGTGTACTTTTTAATGAGAATCCATGAGAAAAATTCTTTCAAATCTCATAATTCAAGTCAATAGAGCAATTAAAAAAAAATCTTATGAACACCGTTAATCATGAAGTTATTCTCTTTGAACAAACTACTAAGTTACTCTGTGTTTATGACACACATCTAGTAAAATTATAGGATGTTATAGCATGTATTTTTGAGAAATACCCTTAAGTCATTTTTCCCAGCCATTATTTTTCTTTTATCCCAACTTCTCTAATTAACTTCAATTTACCACATAGCACTGTGAAGCAGTATGCAATTATCTACATAATGCTTCATTGTTGATTAATGAAGAGTGAAATGTAAGCCACGAAGGGAGAAAGGGACAGTGAAAGGAGGTCACAGAGGCTCACTTTTTTAAAACAACTTCCCTCTGTTTTGCCTGGACTGCCACTAGGTGTCTTTTCTGGTCCAGGAGAAGCCAAGTGCAAGTTCTAAATATTTGTGGACTCTCAATGCTGCTCTATCTCTTTGGGGACATAAGCTCTAGAGTTGAGAGTACCCACAGGATTCACGCTTCTCTAACTCTGGGGTTCTCTTTAGGGTTTTACCAGATGGAAAACTAGCACCTCAGAGCCAGTGAGGTGGTGGGCTAACAGGCTTTATCGACAGATGGAGAACCCCAAGTGTGAATAAAAACAGCTTCAGCTTGAAAAGAAAAAAAATTCGGAATCCAATTTATGTAAGCAAATACCCATATCAAGCTAATTATCTGAAGGAATTGGTCCAACGGCTATCTTAGTGACTTCAAAAAATAGATATTTTGTTAATGCTTTTGAATAAATTATACTAGCTTGAGAAAGAGTGATAGTTTCCTCTTAAGTGGGGAACTAACATAGGCTGAAGAGTTTTTGCCTTTTGTTGGTGGTAACAGGATTGTGGTTGACAGTTTGGGGCAAAAAACCCTCTAGGCTACAAATTTCACTACACATTGTTTGAAAAATCTTAGGTATATCCTTACACTCATGCTTTATATGAATATAAAGAAATTAATGTGAGGATATTGGATCAGGTAAATAGGAAATAGTTCCATTATTCAGGAGTAGAACTGAACTTATATGTGTCTCAAGTAAGATGACTTCAGGTTTATCTCTACACAATATGTTTAACCTTTACATTTTTCCTATTTCTAGAAATCCCTAACATTTATGTAGAGTATATTTCTAGTTCTTAGTTTAGTTCTTATTAAATAATTTTATAAATTAATTTTATAACCTATTTATCATAATTATACAAATCTTATAAACTGAATCTTTCTTTGACTAATATTTTATATCTGTTCTATCCAATGCAAAGAAAAAGTGATGAAATGATTGTAGATATTTTAACCTTTTCTTACTAAGTTTCTATTTGTTTCTCAGTTTAAAAAAAAAAGTCCAGATGTACGTATTGCATTCTATTGACCATTTCACATGTTCTTTGGTTCTTAAGTATCATAAAAATTGGAAAGTATTTTTTGAGGGACTCTAATCTATAAATGTAAATATGCTTCAGGTAAAAATCATGAATCTCCACGAAAATTAGAAAGAATCTCTAATATTAATTGAAATAATTTACAAAATGTGTTTTATGGGAAACAGACTTTTCCCTTTAGATTTCACACAATCTAAATTCCATTTTAAAACTAGTTTTTATATTCTGAAGAAATTACACATCAGTTTGAAGGGTAATATATATCTGAGGAATTTAAATTTGAAGAACACTTTATGATTGAAAGTCTTAATTATATTATTGCTGGCAGTAACACTAGTAGTTCTTTGATAAGTCAGAACTCTTTCCATTAAAGTAAAATGAAACATTCAAGTTGTTGTCTTTCCTGTTGAAATTCCCCTATGCTTTTTCTTTCTGCCACTGGGAACATAGAATCCGTGCAACAGAGCTGTAAAGGGCCACACAAAAAGCCATATCTGAGGTGGCCAGGGAGCTTAACAATCATGGGAGCCTTCTTCACGGGGGCAACACTGAATTGGTCATAATTTTGCATGGCTCACCATCTGTCTGATAAAACAGCTCAGCATGCTAAGTGTTATTGACAGGAATATGGGCAAACTGCCTCCTTTTGGGGGGTGCTGGCTGACCCTCAATGCCTGGCAAACTTTCAAAATTCTATTTCTTCAGGGTAAAATACCATCAATCTACCCACCTCAGTATATCCCTTTTCTTAGGGTTCATGCAACATTCTTTCTGAAAGGAACAGCTATTACTATATTCCACTGATCTAAGATGATGAGATTTAGGAGTCTAAATTGGGTAATGTAAAAGCAACCTTTACTTATAGCTAAAATTTACCAGATTCCAGAGGGACAGCTGATGAGCAGTAGAGGTGAACAGCATGATGGTTCTAGGGATTACTGCCAAGTTACAAAGATGGTGAGCTAAGCAGTAGGCTGAATGTAGTCACATCCAGCTGCTCACCCACACAGCAATATGCAAGTGCAGTTAGATTTCTAGAGACAGCTAGTGTTAAGTGATTAGGGAACAGATGTGGAATTTCAGGCTTTCAGAGGAGGTTGTTCTTTTCTTGACAATAAACTGTAATTTTTTCCCTCTTTTAAAAAGATGTATTTTTCTTGATTTTGAAGAGGAAGAGAGATAGAAACATCATTGATGAGGGAGAATTATTGATTGATGGCCTCCTGCATGCCCCCTATTGGAGACTGAGCCTACAACTTGGGCATGTGCTGTTGACCCAAATCAAACCTGGGATCCTTCAGTCTGCAGGCCAATGCTCTATCCACTGACCCAAAACCGGCTAGAGCTCCCTTTTTTTTAATGTGTGTATGTGAAAAACAGCTTTACTGAAGTATAATTTATATACTACAAAATCCATCCATTTTAAGTATAGAATTCAATGATTAAAGCATTGTAACCTATCACCTTTTACTTAAGTAGGAAATCCTCTTCAGTATTTGATGATATATTGTGGTTAGGATTATGTTATTCTGATTTATATTTGTTTGTTAAACTATTGCAAATGCTAAAGGCAGTTTTGTAATCATTGAAGATTAGAGCAAAGAGAAATTTCATTCTAAGCATTGCAGAAAAGCTCGTTTAAGAATGTGATTCTCAAATCTTTATTTCTAAACTTTATATGTAGGTCTCATTTTTCTTGTTATATCAAAATATGTACAATTTATTTGGTGACATAATTTGGATTATTCATTATATGCTCTGTTTTCACAAATCAGCAAGTCAATTTATCATACATAAGTAGGAGAGAAGCTTTATTGTTGATTTAATGTCTATATGGGTTTTGCACTTAAAAAAATCTTTTTTTAAAGACTTTGTAGGATCCCATTTTATGAAGTCTGTATCCTAGGCAACTCCAAAGTTTTCTAAGGAATATGCCAAATAGACAGCTGCTATAGCTACTACCAAAGAACAAATCTTTTTCACCTTGGCATCTGGGTTTTCCATTTATTGGCTAAAAAAAGCAAATTTCAGCATTGTCTTTAGCCATCCAATAAATATCCGTGGGTAAAACCATTGGGAATACTGATGAAGAGCAGTTTGTTTGTTAAATGCCATAAGGGCCTATTATTTTTGCTGTTAAAATATTTTTTCAGAAAAAAACAAAAAACAAAACTATGGCAATTCATGTGATTTAACTCAGATTTTCTGTGAATTCCTTTTACTTATAGCCCACTGAACTCCTGATGGGAAGGTATGCTATAATTTAAAAATTATTATAATTTAAAACTTGAAATAAATTGTGAAATGAGATTTCAAAGTACAACTTGGATGGCCATACATTAAATAAGACTAATTTATAGAAATTCAATATAACTAACATAGAAAATGTGAAAAATGTATTAAGGACATAACAAATGACTCATAACAATTTCTTTTTTAAAATCCCCTAGACTCGAGACTGGCCAGTAGGGCTCAGTGGTTGAGCACTGATCTATGAACTCGGAGTTTGATTCTGTCAGGGCGCATGCCCAGGTTGTGTGCTCCATCACCAGTGTAAGGCATGCAAGAGGCAGCCGATCAATGATTCTCTCTCATCATTGGTGTTTCTATCACTCTCTCCCTTTCCCTTCCTCTCTGAAATTAAAATATATGCATATATATTTTAAAATCCCCTAGAGTATTATTATGTTTATTGCCTGGGTTACTTAGAAAACAGCTTGAGACAAAGATGATGTGCTGTTTTATTGGGGAGTACAACCCCAGGTAATAAGAGTGAAGGAAAAAAGGAAATGAGGTCAGGAAGAAGGAAAGCAAATGAAATCATTTGTTAACTGGTTGAATGCAGATTCACAGAAAACACAACCAGCTGCTCAGTCATGAGGGAGGTCTCCTCAGATGATATTTGGAATCCCTGTGCCTTCAAATATTTATCAGCAAGCGGAAAGAAGTTAGCTTATTTGCCACTTCCTTTTTGCTCCTGTATCTCTCTTGGTCAAAGTTCATGACACGGGCACTAATGTCATTGCACTTCTGGATTGTGTTACCTGGTCATTTGGGCATCTGTTCTAGAAATCTAGGTGTTATCTGTATGAGTTGGACAGGAGCAGGTAAATTTGCTGTGTTTTCCATGACAGGAGCCACAGAGGTGTGTCTGAGTCCAGACCTCACTCTAGAGAAGATTTGAGAGGGTTGTATTGGGTGGAAGGTAATAGTGACAGCTGCCAGGATTCTCTTGATCAAGTACGCAAAACCTGGGGGTCAAGTAGTACTAAATGAATCTAGGGAGTCTTACAGGTGGGTTTAGTAGGGAATGTTATTTATTTTATAGAAATTCCATTTGCATATGTAATTAACATTTCATGAATCTAACTATTTTGGTGGTCTGCTGTATCTTGAGTAAGAGATAACCATAAGTGCAGATACATTAATTCATGTGCAGTTGTTAAAGATTTGGCTAGATGATCAGGGACTTGTAGAATTGGGAATGGGGATTGGTGACAAATCTGATGGATTTCTTAGAATGGGCACAAACTGTGGAGAATTTGTTTCCATTGTTAATATCCACCAAGAGCATTTTAATCGTCAGGTGTACAAGATGACATGTTCTCTGATCGCCAGTCAGCTTCTTTCCTTAGCTACCTCACTGCTTGCTTAATGGGCTCCTAAACAAAGAAGTTGTGATATCAGAGATGGATGTCATGCATAGCTCAGCATCATGGTGTCCCTTTATCGAGGAAGATTTGGTTAATACTACCACTGAGTGCCTAATCTGTTGGCAGCAGAGACCAATATGGTACTTTTTTTGTGGGAACCAACTCGATTTTGGTGGCATAAATTACATTGGATGTCTTTCATCATGAATGGGTAGATATTTGCCTCTTGGAATAGATGTTTTTTGGATATAGAGAATTGCTTTTCCTGCCTGTAATGCTTCTGTCAATATGGGACTAACAGAATGGCTTGTTCTCTTCATGGCATTATATTCAGGATTAGAGGCTTGATGCATGAAATCCATGCATGAGTAGGCTCCCTAGGCCTGGCCCACAATCAGGGCTGATTGGGGCCTTCCGGCTGCCAGCCAGGGCTTCCCTTTCCCGGCTGCTGGTTGCTGGTTGGGGCCTCCCTTCATTTCATGCTGCCCCCTGGTGGTCAGTGCACATCATAGTGAATGATTGAACTCCTGGTCAAACACCTGAGGGGACACTTTGCATATTAGCCATATATAGATATATAGATGTAGATATAGATATAGATATAGATATAGATATAGATATAGATATAGATATAGATATAGATATAGATGTAGATGTAGATACAGATATATATATATATGGTATCTGATCAAGAGACTTATTTGAAAGTGAAAGAAATGTGGCAATCGTTTCATTCTAATTAACTGATTTTACCACATTCCCTGTCACTCCAAAGTGGCTGGCCTCATCGAAAGGTGAAATAGCTCACTAGACTAGTCAGTTATGGTACCAGATGAAAGAATGAGTTTCTGTTTTTACAGAATGAATTAAATGGGTTGAATAAAAGATCATTATATAAAGCTATCTTTTCTAGAGTCATAATACATGAGCCTGGGAATCAAGGTATAGATTTGCAGTGCTCTTCTCAAAATAACACAGAATAACCTATTCAGAGATGTTTTCCTTTCTGAGCTATGCTTGTTTCTAGATCTTAGTTACCCAAGGGGTGAGAGTGAAGGGTGGAGAATGCTTCCATTTGGTGTCATGTTAATGATTCCACTGAAGTGGAGGATGAGACTGCCACCTGGTCAGTTTGGGCTTCTTATTCCACAGAATAAAGCGGTAAAAGAAAAATGGGGTTACTTTTCTGTTGGAGTGATTGATTACAATTATTAAGGATACATTGAACTGCTGCTACACAATGGATATAAGAGGTCAATATCTGAAATTCATTGGATTCTCTGTGATGCCTTTTGATACTTGCATGCACAATAGTAAATTTAATGGGAAACTGTAGCAATCAGAGAGGCAGGATGAGTGAGGACTCAGATTTGTTGGGAATAAAAATTTGGATTATTCTGTCATGTAAAGAACCCTAATTGGCTGGGGCAAATATGGAATGGATAGTGAAGGAGTTACATCAACTATAGTCTAATGGCCAATTGCAGAAACCAGGACCACAGTAACTTTATATATTTTCTATGCTTCTACTATTTGCATATACTGTTTTATTCTCTCTTCTTCCCATTTAGTTTTCTATTTTAGTTTATGAAAGTTAACTTTATAACTTAGTCTTTTATGATAATACATTCAGTGGAATTATGACAAAACTTGAGCAATAATTAATATAGCCAGCAGTGGATACAATGACTGCTAGGATTATGTCTATCCTCATTGTGGGGAAATGTAAGAACTTCATCATTTGTAAGGAGAATAGCTGAATCTTATCTTATTGTTGTATAGAAGTTCAAATGTGATAAAAGGGTACATAGGAGTAAGCAAAGAGTAGTCTGATGGTATCACAGCTCCAAATCCACCCTTCATTTCCTGCTTTGCAATAATTGAGATGGACCTTAAAGAATTTCGCTTTTGCACCTGACATGTTAAACACGACCAGTAAAAGAGCCCTGGAGGAACACTGTAGGAAAAGGGGCTTCTCTCCCTGGTTCCCAAATGCTTCTTCTTGTTTCTAATGCTTGGCTACCAATGGCACATGTAGGAGACATATAGTCATCTCCATTGAGTTTCAATCACAATCTTGTGAATGGCTTCCTATTAAGTTTCACAGCTATCCTCATGAGCAGATTCCCAGTGAGTCTTGTAGGCACTCTAGCAGTCAGCTTCAGGGCTGTGGTCCACTGGCACCATGGTGGGGCATTTCCTGCTTGTTAGTGTCAACTATAGTTCCTTGCTTGCCATCCTCAACCCACCTTCACCCTGGAAGTTGTTTCTGGGTTGTCAGTTCTGGTTGCAATTCTGTGTTTGCCAACTTCAACCCACTAGTATCCTGGAGGTGTTTTCTGATTACCCAGCAATTGTGAATATCTTGGGGTAGTAAAACAGTGAAATCTCTGCCATCCAATGGATTTCAACAACTTCTCCAATGAGGTGTAAACACTAGATTTATAGAGAGGACCCTCTTTCAAATTTATTCCTTTCTTGGGTTTTGTCCATTATCCCTATAGTGTTCATTAGCATATTTTAAAGTTATGTTTATAGCATAGCTAATTATATTTATAATATTTATATTAAACTTTCCCTGTTCAAATCAATTTGTTGTGATTTGAAAACCACTTACCTATGAATTTGAGAAGAAATTTTGTATACATAGATTTTCTTCCAAATGTCTTAGTGGTTATTATCCACTTTGGAGTTTAATTTTTACTCTAGAATGTGAACATGTTCAGAGTCAGTAGATCTACCGGCTACATGGTAGTTCATTATTAGAGGAGATATCAGTTTGGATTACCACTGACCTATGGAATAGTTTTCAGGAAGAAGAGAAGACAGGATTCCCTTGATCCACTTCTTATCCTATGTAATAAAAAGCCTAATATGTTAAGTGTCCTGTCATCTCGTCAGACATTCAACCAATCAAAGCCTAATATGCTAATGATATGCTAAGTTCATTCAACCACTCACTGTGATGTGCACTAACCACCAGGGGGCTAGCTTGTTGAGCGAGCCTGGCTAGACATGCCCTGGAGTCCTCCCACGGTCTCACCCTGGCTGGCCAACCTCCCATATCCCTCCTTGACCCTAATCGTACACCAGTGGGTCCCTTGGCCTCGCCTGTGCCCTCTCACCATCAGGGACCCCTCAGAGGATGTCAGGGAATTGGCTTTGTCCCGATCCCACAGGCCAGGCTGAGGGACCCCACTGGTACACAAATTCGTGGGCTCTAGTTATAAATAAGAATTAGGATTTGGATAGTTGAAGAAATCCTTCTACTTACTGGACCTATTGAAGGATGGGATGTCCTCTAGTTATTGACTAAATTCCAGGGTCAAGTGCTTTCTTATGCTACTCAAGTCATTTTATAGGGCTAGACCAAGTTGGAAATCTCTGAGTAGTTGTTTAAGATCAATGCAGGACTCTTTCTGATATGTCACTAGTTGAGAGAAAACCCTGGAGCACAATCCAACAGGAAAGATGTTCTCAGATTCTGAGGACCTCAGGACTTTCCATTGACTTTATTCCTTCTCTTCTCCTCTCTTTTCTTCTCCTCTCCTCTCTTCTCCTTTCCTTTTCTCCCTTTTTCTCTCTTTCTCTTCTTTCCTACCCACTCCCTCCTTCCATTTCTTTACCTTCCTCCTTCCTTTATTCCTTCCATCCTTCCTTCTTCCTTCCTTCCTTCTTCCTTCCTTCCTTCCTTCCTTCCTTCCTTCCTTCCTTCCTTCCTTCCTTCCTTCCTTCCTTCCTTCGTTTTGACCTTTCTCCCTTCCTTAATTTTAAATT